>VDFB02109042.1:57253374-57467566 GCA_007258455.2 Sequoia sempervirens
TTCCCGTGATCTCCTTGGTTGATGGGAAGGGCTTTGGAAAAGATTTTCTTTTGCTTTGTAGGGACTATCTGGTTGGTGTGGGTTCATTGGGGGGTCCCAAAAAATGAACAAAACTAGGGAATTATGATTCCCTAAAGTAGAATGAGGAGTTGTGGGGTCTCTTTGAAAGGGCGAGAATCTCTCCCTTTTTCCAATCCATGTAGGGATACAAATACACCCTTACCTATAAGTTTACCAATTCTTGGAGTGATGGTAAAGTTAACATTGGTGCTCTACTCTTTATTGTCACAATGAAGCTGATTGCTCAAGCTACGAGTCTAAAGTATGAAGGAAAAAATATTGTCAAAAAGAGCTCAGGTAACTATCAAGAACTTATCGACGAGTTCTTCAAAGCCAAGGAGAAGGCTAAAAGATTCCAAAATGAGTATGCAACCTGCTAAAACTTCCCCCTCCCTATCATAATGTTTGTATGCATATTATGAGATACTTCACCCTTGAAGGGAATTTTATGTCTATACATGGATATCGTTTTCCTATTTTAAACCATGTTTGACATCTTGAGAAGATAAACCTTCCCTTTTTTCTGTTCTCTTCTCTCCAACAAAATATGGAGAATGGCGCTAACCCTCCCTTACATCAGGGGCTTATTAGAGAAATTTATAAGTATTTTTTAGCTACTACCCCCAAAGGAATCCCACTATCAATCTTCTTGAGAATACCGTGAACCCTAAGAGCTCTGTATAGATAGAGATAATTGATAGCCAACCCCATTCTCTTGGTAGAGTGCCTAAGTTGATTAAGAATAAAAATTCCTCTCTTCCCAATGTTGACCCTTCCTCTGAAAACCTCCTAAAAGTCACCCTTGAAAAAAGGAAAACCTCCCCCCTTTCCCTAGGATAGGCTAAACAAAGGAAGGTGGACCCTAAGGTTGTGAAATAGAAAAATATCACTATCACTATCTTTGATGATAAGAATGCTAGTTCGGATAGTAGTTTTGCTCCTTCTTGTGATAGAAGGTTAGTAAGACTTGGAAAATTTGCTTCCAAGGTGAAGGATGAGGATAAAATAGGTAAAAAGGCTATTGAGGGGGAGGTTTTGACACTTTTAAGGAGGAGTTTGTCCTTGATAGTTTGGGTGAGGCTGACTGTTTGGAGGACGATAATGTTTCAAATTATGAAGTGGAGGAGGAGGAGTTTCAAGAACAGGAAGAGGATTATAATGAGATGGAAGGAGGGAACGCGGATAGAGAGGAGAAAAATTTCCAATAGGATGATGAGGCCAAGGAAAGTAAAGAGAGCCCTATAACTGAGGAGTAGGTTAACACTACTCAGAACTCTCAAATGCAGGAAATCACCAAGAACGGGGATTATAACAACCTAAACTCTAAAATTGAAGTGCTAAATGCTTAGATGGTTAAAATTGAAAGTCAAATTGAAGAGTTTTCTAGCTCAAAGAAGTTCCAAGTTATGGAAGAGGCCATAAAAAACATCTATAGTGTGGTGGATGACATCATAAAAAAAGTGGTGATGGGCACCATTTCTGGATAGGGGAAAATTCTGAAGTAGCAAAAGAAAAAGGGTTGCAAGAATGAAGTTGTTAAGTCTGAGAACAAGGAAATCAAGGAATGCTGGTAGGATGTTGTGGAGGACCTCCAAGGGAATTGGAGTATTATTAAATACTCCTAATGTGCTTCCTTTTTCTATGCTCGGGCTCTATTTAAATCTCTCTGACCATAGTGCCAGTTTTTGCATGGTCTTTAGTTTTGTTGTTTTAGACTTGGATTGGCTTAGTTTCTTTGTTTAATTTGGTTATAGTAAGTCTGCATAATATTTTAAATACTCTACTTAATAGCTGGTGGTTTTGGTATGTTTTGTTGAGAATGGTTTTGGATGTGGATAAGTGGACTGTGTATCTTGGTGCAAATCTTAATATTGGTTTGTAGTCCTTTTGATGGGTTTTTGATGTTATTGTAATCTTTGTTGTTTTTGACTGGTTGTTGTGTTTCTCCAGCTTGTTTTGTTGGGCTCTACAACTCCATTATTGGTTTTTTGTATGGGATCAGAGCCCTAACCTTGCTTATAGAATCAAGAACAAAGAAAAAAAGTTGATAAAATTGAAATAAAAAATAGAGTTGTATTTTATTAATATTTTAGTTCCAATAAATTTAAAATAGTTTTGCTTTTTTATTTAATAATTTATTAACTTAATAAGTTTATTATTATTTTTTAATTATTATTTTTATTAATATTTGCATTTTGATATATTTGACTTGCATTTAGTTTATTCTATTTTAATTTTTAATTTAAATTTAAGTTTTAAATTTATTTTAATTATTTATGTCTTCCTATAAAATTAAAAAAGAAATTAATAGTTATTAGAATAAATCTAATTTTTAATTAATTGTCTTATTAAATTTTAATTATTATAGAATAATTATATGTTGAATTTGTATTCTAATTTATATAATAAAATGAGAGAGAGAGAGGCTAACTTTTGATCAATCATTTCGTGCCACCAATCCAAGGATAGCACATGACCCTAGGGAGCTATGCTCAAGGTAATATGTCATTTAATTTTAAGGATATGATAATTCACCTTTAAGACATCTTTAGTGTACCCATTACACACTTAAGGAGGAAAATAAATAGAGAAAAGAGAGAGGAAGAGAGAAGGGAGAGGGAGATAGAGATAGATATAGAGAGGCAAAGAGAGAAATAATAGAAGAAAGGAAAAAACATATGTAGAGAGGCAGAGATAGGGATATGCATAAATATAGTGAGAGATAGGAAAAAAAGAAAGAGAGCTCTTTAAATTTTTTCTCCCTCTCTATCTCTGTGTTTCTCATTATCTCTCAATCTCTCTGCCTCTCCCCCTATTTCTCTCTATTTTTTTCTTCCCTTATATCGCTCTCTCTCCCCTCTCTCAATTTCTCCTATTCCTCTCTCCCCTTACTCTTATATATTTCTATCCCTATTAGTCTCCCTCCTCTCTCCATCTCTCCCTCTTTACCTCCCTCTACCTCTCTCTATATATCACTTCCTATCTCTATTTTTCTATCCCTCCATCTCTTCCTCATTCTCTTTCTCTCTCCCTCCTTCTATCTCTATTTATCTCTCTTCCTCTTTCTTTCTCTCCTTTTGTATCTCTCCTCTTGTCTCTCTCTCTCTCTCTCTCTCCTCTCTATATATTAATCTCCCATCTCCATCTCCATATCCCATCTCTATCTTCCTCTATCTCTTTCCCCCATTCTATCTCCCACCTCAGACATCTCTTTCTCTCTTCCCCATTTCTCCCAATATATAGCATCTCTATCTCTTCCTCTCTTTTCTATCCCCATTCTATCCCTCTCTCCCCCTCTCTCCCTATTGCTCCCTCTTTCTACATCTCTCTACTTCTCTATCCTCTCTCTATTTCTCTCCCTCTCCCTCGCTATCTCCACATCTCTCTCACTCATTCACACACACACACTCCCTGTTTCCCCCTCCCATCTCTATCTCTATATATCTCTCTCACTCATACACACAATTTTGTCTTCACCCTCCCTATCTCTATATTTATCTCTCCCCCTCTCTCCATCTCTCTCCCTCTCTCTCTATTACTTGTCTCTATCATCTCCTTTATTTCTTAATCTTTCCCCCTCTATCTCTATCTTCCTATCTCCCTGTTTTTATCCATATCTCTCCCTATCACTCCCTTATTCTATATCTCTCTAGTTCTCCCTCCTCTCTCTATTTCTCTCCCCATCTCTTACTCACTTCCTCCCTATCCTTCTATCTATCTATTTATCTTTACCTCTCTCCCTTTCTCATCCCATAGATCTCTCTCTTTCTCTTCTCATATATCTCTATCTCCCCCTCTCTTTGTCTCTATTTGTTTACCTCTACTTCTCTCTATTTCTCTCTCTACCCCCTCTCTATATCTCCCTATATCTCTATTTTCTATCACTCTATCTCACCATCTATGTATCTCTATCTCTCCCCCTCCCCCTCTATATCTCTCTATCTCTCCCTCTCCCTCTCTATTTCTCTTTATTTGTCTCCTTCCTCTCTCACTCTATCTTCCTTTCTCCCCCTCTATCTCTAGACATGTATCCCTCCTCTCTATCCATCAGTATCTCTCCCTCTCTCTCTCTCCCCCTTTCCCTCTCCCTAGACCTCTATATCTATATCTCTTTATCTCTCTCTCTCTCTCCATATTTATTCTTCCATCTCTCCCTATATATCTATCTCATTATCTTTCTATCTCTCTCTACTTCTATATCTCTTCCTCTCTACTTCTCTCTCTATATGGATTCATATCTCTATATTTATCTTTCTATCTCTCTCTCTCTTATTCTCTTCCTCTCTCTCTCTCTCCATATTTACATATGTATCTCTTTAATTTCTATCTATCCCTCTCCCCTCTCTCTCTTTATCTGTCCCTCTCCTCTCCATATCCATCTTCTTTTCCATATCCATATCCATCTCCATATCTATCTCTATCTTCCTCTCTATCTCTATCTCCTTACACCCTCTCTCTCACACTCTTCCCCCTTTCTCTCTCTCTCTCCTCTTTCTATCCCTATCTCTCCCTCTCTCTCTCTCTCTCTCTCTCTCCCCCTATTGCAAATATAACATGAATCTCTTGGTAATGAAGCCTGATTATCTTCTCAATTTAAAGGTTTTGTTTCAATCATGTTTGGATCCCTGTAAGTGGATACAATTTTTATTTGAAGCTATGACTTCTTAATTGAGACCTTTTTTGCACAAAAGACATCATTTTCAAAATGACCAACTAATTGACCTCACGTACTATGCAAATGTATACAAAATTAGACCAATTTTTTTTCTAATTAACCTTCCACACTTTTCGATGCATACCCATTGCACACCTCGATGTAAATTATACTACTTATTTAAAAAAATATATATCTAAGAATTTGGCCAACTTAGTTGACCAATTAAAAGTTATTATCAATATATTGATGTCTTCTATCTTAAACAATAAACTATTGTAAAATAGTCCTATAGATTTAATCATAGATAATTATCAAAATAAAAGTAAGAGATAAAATTTAATGAGTTTTTATAGTGCATAGTTCTTAATGAAATATCCAAAAATTAGGCTAACTGAATCAACCAATTAAAATTTATATCGAATCATTAATGTCCTCTATTTCAAAATAATGAATTTCTAAAGTGAAAAAATTGTAATTTTATACAAATTTTAAGTCAATGTTACATATAGTAACCATTGAGGTAATAATCTCATTTACATGTCTTTATTATAAAAAAATTAATAATATCAACTTAAAGTTTTCATATTTCAAACCCATTCACAATGGGTTTAATATATAGAATATACTGCATAGCAAGCCACCTCCATGAAGTTCATCTTTAAAATAAAATTCAAATCTACACATAAAAGAGACTCTAAGCCTCACATGACCAAGGATATCTCACTTCCAACTGTAATACTTTCAATAAAGTCCAATCTTGAGCTACAAGGCTCCCAAGAAACCAGTTTGCACAAAACAGAACACATGCAATCATCACAAATCAACAACTATTCAAATGGACAACACACACAAATGGATCTTCACAAGAATCATAATCAACAGGGAGTCAAGGGGACTCACTAAATTCTTTAGGAAATAATCAAAATAGAACCACAATCTCCATTTCTTCCTAAAATAAAAAGTTTAAGAACTCTCTAAAACCACACAATACTCCATCCAAATCATATAACCCCAACAACACACTCACAATTTATTTTTATTTTCTCCCACAACCCATAAAAAATTACAAAGGAACTCATGCCAAATCTCCTTCAAATAACATAATCCCAAAAACACAAATAACTTATAATATTTTAATTTCTTCTCTAGAACTCAATTACCATATACGAAGGAACTCATGGCAAAACATATCCCAATAATATAATTTCCTAGAGAGAGTCCAAACCTCTCTCAACCCAAACACATGATTGGTTTCTAAACCAAATGAGAAGATCCACACCCAACACAACCTCATTACCCAAAATGATCAATACACAAAGTAGCAACACACAAAGAGGTTTTCAACACAAAAAAATAAGTGGATTCATAGAAAAATCAACACTCATATTTTTTTCATACTAACCACAGACAACACTACCACAATCTAAAAATTGGATCCTCAAATGCGCTAAATCTAATTGAATAACAAAGTCACACAAGCAATGAAACGTATTACATTAGAGATTTGAATCATAAAACTAATCTAATTGCAAACAAAACAAATCCTCCAAAATCGTTCCATTATTCTCTATTCTCAAGGATCCTCTAAATCATTAGTGCTCTCAGATTTGTATATTGCACTATGACTGTTTGGATGACAACCTAAGAAATGAGATGTTGTAGAATGCAAGAATCTAAGTTCCTATATGATTTAATAAGTTGTATGATAATGCTATGATTCCATGATATTAAATGCTACAAATGATAATGGTGATATGACAAATGGATATGATGCTAAAGACTATGATGCAAGTGTTGTATAAAAACTAAGATGACAAATACAATGCAGCTATGAAACTAAGCCATGAATCTAAACTAAAAATGATTCTACAATGCAAATTGCTAAATACTAAAATGCTCCAATGTGATTTCTATATAGTAAGTTTATTCAAATATGGGATTACAAATGTTGTAGAATGGGCTTGTATTTATAGGATTTCCAAAGAATCTTGTGATGTGGTAGCAACCAATGGTCAATATTTCAGCATGAGAGATGAACGATGGAGATGGAAGAAGTTAGAGAGAATTATGGAGGATGTTCCCTTGACTGTGAACACCATGCCAAGTGTATGAGGGAATAAAATGTGTGAAAGAGCCAAGTGCCCAAAGTTTATTTTGGAATTGGTTGAGGATGATTCCCATTTAAATATTAAACATATTTAAATTCATGTGACACTTGATGATGTGGCAAGAGGAAAACTTGTAGACACGTGACTAAATTCAAATTGGGAATTTAAATTTAGTGAAAATATTATTAATTAAATAAAACAAACTATTGACATTTGTTTATTTAATTAAATTTAGAAAAATGCGATTTAAGATGGTAGAATCAGAAGGTATGAACTATATAAATAAATTTAGCATTTATTTATAAGTAGATGAATTAAAGGGGTTCATTAATTAAATAACTTGTATTTAATTAATTAATTGTCTTGACCGATTTTAGGTGTATACATTTTGCCCCTCTTTGAAGTAATGTGTTTACACGTTGCTTCAAAGAAAAAAATGCTAGTGATGCTGACAATTTTTTTTTTTGATGTCCTAGATGCTAATTTTCGAGAGATAATGGATATATACCCCCTTGGGAGATAAATCGATGAATTTTTGAATTTTTAGGATTTTTTAATTTTTTTTTGAATTTTTGATGATTTCAAAATTTTATGACGCATAAATGATTTATCTCCCGATAAATGATGTTTAAGCCACCAGGTGATGAAAGGATTAATTAAAGCCCATTTGAAAATAAAATAAATTAAATAAAATCCCACTAATCACCCTGAAATCCATTTCCAATTTGAAAGTTAAGAGTGATTGAGCAATTTGAGAAAATTTGGCAAGATAGTGATCCCCTACCACACACACCGATTTGAGCACATCAGATGTTACAACCACCCAGAAGTGTATGGACCTCCGGTATGTACCCCGAAAAACTCCCTCGTGTTTTTTGAATCTCATTTTTCGCACCTTTTTTCATGTCTAAATTTGGCTTTTAAAGTTTTAGCACATTCAATCGCCAATGTAGTGCATTGATAGACTGTTCTAGCACATCTGATAGATTAGCGCATAGGGTTAGTCTTGTAGCACATAGATGGAGGGATTTAGAGCATGTGGATTTTTAGCGCGTAGATGAAATAGTTTAGCACATTAGGTGAATGATGTAGTGCATAGGTGAATTTAATTAGCACATACAGAGGTTTCTGTAGCACATTTGAGTATTTAGAGCATTTTAGTATTTAGCAATTTACATTGTAGAATAATTTTTAGTTTAGATTCATGGCTTAGTTTCATAGCTGCATTGTATTTGTCATCTTAGTTTTTATACAACACTTGCATCATAGTCTTTAGCATCATATCCATTTGTCATATCACCATTATCATTTGTAATATTATCGATACATTTTGATCAATTTTTCACGACGGCCCATTGGAATTTTGACGGATGTTTGTCATGTTATTACAAATTTTGACGACATTTGAAACGTCGAAATTCCAACCCGACGGGTCATCGAGAAATTGATCAAAATGTATGTGATTTAATATCATGGAATCATAGCATTATCATACAACTTATTAAATCATGTAGGAACTTAGATTCTTGCATTCTACAACATCTCATTTCTTAGGTTGTCATCCAAACAGTCATAGTGCAATATACAAATCTGAGAGCACTAATGATTTAGAGGATCCTTGAGAATAGAGAACAATGGAACGATTTTGGAGGATTTTCTTTGTTTGCAATTAGATTAGTTTTATGATTCAAATCTCTAATGTAATATGTTTCATTGCTTGTGTGACTTTGTTATTCATTTACACATTTTACCTCACACATAAAGCTTACCTCTATGCTTCATTTAGGTGAATCCTTGATCCCAATTCTTCTAAATGTAATATTCTTTTATCTTTCAAACTCTTCCTCCAATATTCCCTCTTCCAAAACCCTTGTTTCTCAAAATAGAAAATTCTAACAATAAAAGGCCAAAAATTTCCCAAAAAAAAGCTTCTAAAGGATAATACATAAATAAAAAATAGAACTAGGTCTAGGTTTTCACTTTCATTTCAAAATTATGCTTTTGTCTCTCAAAAAAATCATCTCTAATCTTCCAAGGTACTTTTCAAGCCTCTAGATAGTTTCAAAATATTTTTTAAACATTTAACCATGAGCTTGACCCCAAAATCTCCCTCTTAAGTTCAAATCCAAATTTGGCATATAAGGAAATTCAACCACATCCCCCACTAGATAATAATAATAAAAAACTAGTAACACAATCACACTCACTATACTTCTGCACAAGAACTTAATCCTCTTAGGATAAGGCCTAGATACATTGGGGAAACAAAACAGTGGTTTCATGGGGAACCTCCATGATTTTTCTATTGGTCATTGAATTTAATCGACACACTTGCACACAAACATTAACATATTTTAGATAATAGTCGTTCAAACAACATTCATGATTAAATTAATATATACATCATCAATATTTCATAAATAGTAATATTGTCATAATTAAATGGAAATCAAATAACAAGTCTAATTTACCATATTAATACAAAATTACATAAACAAATAGCACTATAATCAATATATAATTTAAATTTACCATACATAATTATGTTCATTCTAAAATCAATCCATAGAGACAACTAATTATAATTTATACTCTTTAAGTTTTTTTTTATAATTTATATTTCTAGTTTAACAAATATGAATAACTTTATTATTAATCAACCATTTTATGTTCACAACAAATAATCAACTATTATTCTAAATATAATATCAATGTCTACATCGTCTATAATTAAAAAATAGTAAAATTGTGCATCCATGAGTGTTTTACACAAAAAGATCCATTCAAATAAAATGAGAAGAGGAGGCAAAATAGTGGACCTCACACTTTCACCCCTAAGATTAAAGGCTTCCTCTTGGAAGTGCTCAAATATTAGGTAGAATAACCCATCTTTTGGTTAGGGAATTTAGATCTTATTTCCATATTGAGAAATACTAAAATTACAAGTTTATCAATGAATAATCATTAGTATGGTGATTCCTTTCCTCTAGGATTGAACATACATCAATTTAAGAAGAGAAAATGAATATCACTACATATATTACATTTATAGGATAAAAGTGCCAGAGTCTTACATAGTTCATAAATGATGCAAATAGAACAAGGTCATACCAATGTATACTAAAATCATAATAATTATTATGTTATTATTTATCCAATTGACTAGTTATCTATCCTTCCCTAGCTTTCATTATATATAGACTATTAGAATTTAAACCCCAAAGTAAAAACCATCATGTATGAATCAAGTCACCAAAATATTATTTCCTATCTTAACCATATCTATCTTCTCTAATATATTGCTTACGAAATTACATATAGAATAGATAATTACTTCACACTCTTTAAAACATGAGACTCATGTAAGGGTATTTATGAGGATGGAAAATGCCCAAATACATCTAAGTATATATTGATAAAGATTCAATTTTATAATATAAAAATTGGACAAATATCTTGTTAAATTCATGAAGTTTCTACAGCCCATGATAATATTATGAAAAGATTTGTGGATTAAAACTCTGTGTCAATTTTGACATCAACGTTTGGGATCATACTACATGATCCATCATCAGGATGCAATGTAGAAAGAGAGGATCATGGAGTATGATCCGAAACATTGATGTAAAAATTGACACACAGTTTTAATACATAAATCTTTTCATTATACAAATATCTTGTTACAAGAAGGCTACATGCAATCCAAAGATATCATATAACTAACTTTTGCATCATTGTTGCTAAAGTTAGCCGAATTCCCAATGCTACACTTGGGATTGTCTTCTCATTAGTGTTCGCGAATGGGAGAGACCTTTCACAGGAAATCTCTCCCAAGAGTGCCTTGCCCAAAACTTTATTGTAGAGTTTCCGAGCATTGTAGATTGCATTCGCATAGTATTGGGAGAGGAGGTCCTCGATTCAAGAGCTAGGAGATTTATTTTCCCATCTCAGGTGTTGTCCATCTTTATCTCAAATCTTCTCGATCTCTTGCAGTCTGCTGATTCAGTGATGCATATAAATCTGAAGTGGTTAAAGAACATCTCTTGTCGACCAATACTCTCTTAAGGGGAATCCAACAGTATGATTTACATAAAGGCAAGGATTTTGTGGGTGGTATTTTCCCACGAAAATGCCTCAAACACAAGTGGGCATTTGTGCTTGTATACGACACTATCAAGCAAGCTTTGGAAAGGAATTCAGAAAGGGTTCTATTTGCTTCAATTCACCAAAGTTCGAGGGAAATGTGTGCTGAGATGGCATTGAAATTCAAGGAGAAATATTTTGCCATTTCATTCCTGCTTTCACATGTTAAACACCTGGACCTAGCTGTTGTTCCTTCTCCAGTATTAGTCCCAGTCGTGCAGATTGGCTCCTCACACGATGAGAACCAGGGAAAAAACTCAGTGGGCTTCTCTCGCATGGAAGAATGATCTTTGCTGCAATGCTCTTGGTCCATGGAAGAATATAAATCACTGTTATGGTATCTGGTATTTAAGGCTTATAAGGGTCAAAAATCTATTTTGTAAGGGTTGTCATGGTAACAAGTTACAACAATGTGACTGAGTGTTGTTTTGTTCATGGATACACTATTTTCGGAAAGAATGGCAACAAAGTAAATTCCAAGCCTTTAGGGTACGGTCCCATGGAGGGGGGCTTCCTAAAAAATCTCAGCAGTGCTGCTGAGATTTTTTAGGAATATTTTAAAGATGGTGGTCCCATGAAATCAATTTTGCAATTCAGCTTAAAAGTTTGAGCTCCAAAATTCAAGGGACAAAGTGGAGTAATTTGATAAAAATTAATAAACAAATAAAAATTCTCTCCTTTTTTCGTTTTTTATAGGAATTTAAAATTCAAAGTGATAGACAAGTGGCAGAAAAAATTTCTAAAAAATTCCTAAGTTGTAGGGGCAATTTCTAGCCCCACCTCAATTTCACCCGCTGAAATTTGCAGTCCTAAAAGGTAGGGGCTGCTATTTTTCAGGAGGAGATTCCACTAATCCTCTAGCATATATTTTTTTTGGCTTCATGGGACTGCTTGATCCATGAAAATAGAAGCCCAAGCCCCCCATGGGACCATACAGCTAGTATGCTAGCGCAGTAGTCATTGGGCATACATATTTGTAAAAATCTTGGTCTTTTGTATATGCCAATGTGTCAATCATTGGGCATATATCTCTTATCTATGTAACTACTAAAATATTATATCAATATATATGTGTCAATCATTGGGCATATATCTCTTTTATCTATGTAACTACAATAAAATATTATATCAATATATATAGGTTTTGATTGCTATAGGGAAAGGGCCCCACCTTAAAAAAAATAGTACAACATGATAATAACAACAAGTGGTAAGAAACAACAAAAACAGGAAGCTCACCAAACTTCCCCCCTCCCACAAACAAAATGCTTATCCAATTCCCATACGATTAAACATAGCAGTTCTATCATAGGAATCAAAATACCTTAACCTAACATCAGTAGCATCCTTCCCTATCCATCTAAAATACTTATTAACATCTATCATAGAGTCCCTACTTAAAATATAAACAACATTACAGATATTTAAGTTTCGGCACCAACGACCATTACCAGTAATAACAGTCCTCGAAAACATGACAAAAATAACCATCATAACAAAAAGAGAAAACAACACAGCGAAGCAACCATGTTATGCTTCCTCGATCAACTTCCATGCATTCATCAGGTCTTCAACAGTGCCATTCATTGTTGCCTTCAGCTCCATCTTGCATGCCAAATTTGTGCCATCACCCGCCGCTTTTTTCTTTTGCTGCTTTTTTATTTTTCCCATGCCAGAAATAGTAGCCATAATAGCCTCCTTCATGACAACATCGACCACCAAGCACACACTCTTTACCGCTTCTTCCAAGGTTTGAATTCTATTGTCATTTCCTTGTTCTTGCATACCTTTCTCTAGAACTTGCAGTCTTTCCTCAATTATACTCGTCACCACATTTTCGAGGGCTTGAAGTTTGTTGTCCTCCACCTTCTCATGTATCATTTTTTCCAGGACTTGCATCCTCTCCTCCAATCTTTTAATCCTCTCATTCCCATCATCCTCGGCCTTGTCTTCCTCTTTACCTGTTTTTTCTTCCTTCTCTTGATTTTTTATAACATTTCCTTCCTCCTCCCGAGCCATCTCATGCTGTGACTCTACCTTTTCTTCATCGCCATTACCATCCTCACTTTCCGCTTCTAAGTCCTCCTCCTTAGCTGAGTCACCACCCAAACTATCAGGAATCTCTTCAGTTGAGGAGTCATTATCTTCTTCTTTCTTTTCCACACTATCTTGCGGACTGTGGGTACTTTTCTCCTCAGGGCTCTACGATTTTTTGTTACTTTCCTATCCCTTCAACACTGCCATAGCCAGTCTCTTTGACCTCCTTCTGCCAAGGTTTGAACCTTCCATCTCGTTATCACCAGGTATGGTAATTGTGTCCACCTCTTCCCCAAGTTCGCGCAGAATCAATTTCCTCCTCTTTTTAGCCCCCATCTCCATCAAAACGTCCTTTGTTTTCTCAGGAGTAATCATAAGCAAGTCCTTCCACATAGCAGTATCAGGGCTCTGGGATTTCTTACTGGATTTTTTAGGCGTGGGGTGGGGAAGGTCTTCAAGAAGCTCAATTTTCACCAAGCTTTGGGGTTTTGGGTCTTGAATCAAATTGAGAACAAGGTTTTTCTACAGGGTCTTAGATAGCACAAATTTGCATATGGCTCTTATGAGGCCCTGGTGTAACGGTGGATTGGCCCCATGTGTAAAACTCTGACTCAGGCAAGAAAATAAAACTTGAAAGGCAGATTGATTTTTTCTTGATGTCTTATGTGGTTGAGGATGGGAAAGTGGTATCCATGGATGGACCGGTAGCGCCCTTCGAGGGTAAAATGTTTCATAACAATAAAACATACATTATGATACAGAGGCGACAGTTTAACCCTAGAGTAACCATTTTGAAATCTTTTAGGTTTTTCTTTTCCTTCAAAAAACTTCTCAAAATAGTCTTGATACTTACCGTTGCTAACCTTAGCAACCTTCGTTCCTTCATAAGGCAGACTCGTCGCCTGCGCAATCAATTTTGCATCCACCTTAAACTGGAGCCCGCCCAGATTAACTTTACCATCTCTCCATGCGTTAGCAAACTTGTAGCTAAGTTTTTTGTTGTATCCCTCCATTGCAACAAAATACGGAGTGAAACATGCCTGCTCAAATAGACCCCAGAGCTCCTCATTGTTGTGGAGTGAATCATATTTGTGAGGTTCGGTACGCTTCCTTGGGCCTCCCATTGTGCTATTTGGGCTATGGAAATTTTTAGGAACAAGAAGGAAATCACTTCTATTACCTTTGACGTCTTCTACACTAGCAACAGGTAATTCCACACTTTTAGTTCTAATGGTGATTCTGTTACTATTCATTTGAAATGCAGTCGACTTAGGGTTTTTTCTACGATGCATAGAAGAGCTCACTCCTCGATTATCACCTTTTCGCCTATCATCATTATTGCTAGTGACAGCTCTGCCTCCCTTTCTTGCAATGATAACACTTATTTTATCCCTTCTTTTATTATTGTTACAAACGCAAGTCCTTCTGTCACATCGAAGATCGGACTTAAAAATTTTCCTCATGCGATTTATTTCCCTAATTAAATCTTTCATGTCAAGGTACAAAATTCATCCTTTCCATCTTTGGCTTTTCCTTTTATCAGGACTTGGCAATCCTTTTACAACGTGCCTCCGTCAACATCCAGTTAGCTTACCAGCTTGCATCCGCGAGATCCACATCCTTATAACCCTTCTCACCCCAACACTCTTATTAATAATTAAAATTCCCATCCTCATAATCCCTTACTTGAGTATTTTTCTCTATGTCTGTCCGTCGCTAAGACTTCTTTAATTTGATTAGGTAGATTAGAGAAGTCCCAATTTATTAAAATTTCCTGATTTACTCCAAGGTTGGCCATCGCATCCGCCACCTTATTACCTTCCCTAAAGGAGTAGCAAATTTTAACACATTGAATCTCTTGCAACATACTTTTGCAATCTTCCAAGAGATCTTTGATTTCCCAAGGAATATTCGCCATGTTGTTGAGATAATCTATTATCAACTTTGAGTCTCCTTCTATAATTACCTTGTTGTAACCCTCCTCTCTGAGAAGTCTAACTCCTATCCAAACAACAGATGCCTCAGCGAAGTTGTTTGTTGCAGTTCCTAAGCCTTTACTATATCTAGTTAGATAGGCACCCTTATCATCCCTTATTACTCCACCAACAACAGCCCGTCCAGGATTCCCCTTTGAGCAACCATCAAAGTTGCATTTCACCCATCCTGGATCCAGACAATACTCCTAATAAGTTGTTTTAGCCAGTTTACATTATTTAAGTAATGGGAAAGCTCCCATTGTTGTTTTATGTTTAGCTTTTGTTGTGTTGGCTTTTTCTTAGCCTGATTGTACATGCAACTTTCCACATTTTCCTGAATTTGTCTTTTAACAATTAAACATAGCTCCTTACTAGTCCTTGCAGTATCCCTAAACACCCTATTATTTCTCTCTTTCCACAAGCCCCAAGCCATAAACGAGGGAATTTGTCCCCACATATCACTAATTATATTGTGGGAATAAGGGAAAAAGCTCCATCCTTCCACAAACATTTGGACATTGGCTGGAAAAACCCAATCCACCTTTAGAATATTGAGAAAAAAACCCCAGACTTCTTGGGCATAAGAACATTGAGAAAACATATGCATGATAGTTTCCTCTTCTTCATTACAGAATTCAACATAGTTGTTTTAGATGATGGTGTCAAATTTCTTTTTATAGTTGATAGCTTCAATAAATTGTTTTCAATTATTACAAATAGACATAAAGATAGTTATAAATGTTTGTTTCTTAGATTATTTCATTTTCTAGTTTAGATAGACAACCTAAACAAGACTTGAAAAAAAACTAATGGTGTTTGGTAAAAATTGTGTCTTTGGCTCACATTTATGAGTAATGTTGTTGCAATTAAAACTATCGCATATAGTGCCTAATAGAGCTACAACACGGTGTTTGTGGCATCGTCCCTATAAATGATCAGAGAGAAATAAGGGACACCATGTTGTTTAAAATCCAAAGAACAGATAATCTTCTTTGGATTGCAATTTTCAAAAATAATTCAAATGAATCTAAAAGATGTTAGATTAAACTAAGAAAACCATCATGTAGTTTCATAAGACCTTCATCTAGTTCTTTTTTGAAAGGGATTGACTTTGATTTTTTTAAGTTTCAAATGGGTAAACGAAATCATAACCTTATAAACCATGAGAATAGAGTTATCATTACTTAGTTCAAAGGGTGTTATTATTTTATTTGATTATAATTATGCATTAGATGGAAATAGTAAATAAGTATTAGTAATAGTTGTATAGGAACTATCTAGGGAAAAAAGTCTCTGAAAGGGCTGCATACCCACATAAACAATTTACATCAAATGTAGCTTAAAAAACAAAACTACATATATATTACACCTTGGTCCTATTTGGGGTGTATGTAAATAGTCCAATAAAAGGAGGAGGTTCATAGCATATAGGTGTTCAAGCACAAGGTTGGGAAAAGTATTCAAGAAATAATACATCAACTTAAACAATAATACAAGATTAATCATTCAAGAAAATCATTTGATTAAAATGTAATTAAAATAAAATATATTCTTTGTATATTCAAAAGAATCTTTAATGGATTGTTTGATTCCCCAAGGCTCTAGGTCAAAATTTGAAGTAGATTCAAGCTTTTATTTTATGAATATATATTATACTCCTAAGAATGACAACCTTTGTGCACTCCCAATAAGGCAGTGTAGTCTTTAGAAAGTGACTCAAGACCCAAATGGTCTTGATGAGTCTAAGTCTCTAACCAAAGCATACACCTATCCTTTATGAATAGATTTCTACCTCGTTTATAGATATTTATCCCAAATGGATAGGTGAACTCTTGTCTCGTATAGATATATGTGTAATCTATATGGTTGGATGTTTGTCCCAAATTGGACGAATGTCTATTCCGTATGGATAAAAGTACATTAGTATACAAATGAATGAACACTTAATAACTTGAGTAAAATAATAACAAAAAGATAGTGCTGTTTTTTGGGTATTATAAGTTGGGTTGTTACACATTGTTAGTTAAAAAGCTAGGCAATCACTTGACAACCTGACAAATTGATAGGACTATAACTTGGCTGATACATGGCAAAAATGACATGATTTGTTGACTAGAAACTTAAATAGCAATGAAGTTTTGTAGGGGTACCAACATTAAGCCTACTTGTGAAATTTGAACTATCATTCTCAAATTTTATGTAGAGTTATGGCTACAATTGTGGGATTAACCTTTTTGGTGCAAATTGGGACTTCACGTGCACATTTAACCCTACGATTTCCAAAACTTTGCTACTTGCAACAAATATATTCTTGATGTTTATATCTAGAATTGGAAACTTGGTATTGAAGAACATGATTTGAACTTGCTATAATAATGGGGAATCCTTTAGACTTCCTCAATTACAATCAAGCCTCATTGATGAATTCAACTTTGTAGAAAGTTTGAAGACATGAAAGGAAACAAATGCAAATGATTGTGATGCAATTATGAGGACACTAATTGTTTGAGACTTGAAATGCAATGAGATACATTGGAATGTGTCAAAGTGACCTAGTACAATTGCTAGGGTTTGGCTATTTGTTGATGTAAGAATTGGTGCAATTGATGCAACTATTGCAAAAGACCAATTGGTGACTATCAGTTGATCCTTTTGATAGAGGTATGTAGAGGGGTTCTAATGATGGGTGGATCCATATGTTTGAAATGACATAGGAGTGTTGTCCTTTTATACAAGTCCTAGGCACACAATTTGAAATTTTTGGTGTGGGATCTAGTGAATAAATGACTAGTTAGAACTATGTTGACTTGGACTTATTACTAAATTTGAATTTTGGAAAAAATGGATGAATCCCATGTGACCTAAACTAGGTCAAGGTTGCACCCATGGTCTTGAACTTGGTAGAGGAACTTATATTCTAGAATGTGAGAATTCTTTGAGCAAGGGTTAGATTCTACTTTTTAATATCAAATTGAGTTTGGGGTCAATGGGGTGTCAAATTAGTCAAAATAATGTCAGGGAAATGTAATAAGAACACCCATGCAAAGTGATGTAAAACAAAAGGTAAAAGTGCTAGGTATGCATTTTTCACACTTTAGAAATTAACTCAAAAAATTACACCTATGTTTGTACTTAATTTGGGTATATGTATGGGCATTATATTTTTTAAATAAAATGAAGGCTATGGTAAGGTGATGAATTTTCTCTCTTTTATAACAGAGTTGCGATTTGCATTTATTTTGAATATTTAATAACATTTTTCTTTGTCCAATTCACCACTAAATCTCCTCTGTGAAGGAAGACAAAGATATAAGCTTAAGCTAGGACATCCTAATAGGAAATTATTTAGAAAACTTTCTTCTCCTCCCCCATCTACTAATGGAGGATGACATTCGTATTGTGGGTGATGGTGGGTCTTGTTATAATGATGAGGCCTAATCTGGCTATAGGCTGTCAGCGGTATGTCAATGGCTTGGTTAAAAACAATCCATTTGGATGTAGATAACACATTGTGCTCATTGAGGATGAAATTGTCATTAGTCTCATGCAAAATCCTAGGCAAACACTTGATAAAAGGGAATGCATACGATGTATATAACCACCATGTGCCTTCAATATTAGCTGTGCTGGGAGCATGTCAGACAAGCAGACCTTATTGGTCCATGATGGTAACAATTGTCTCAACCTTTGGAACGCTTGATGCAGATCTCGTAGCTCATGCTTTAAGTTTTTCTCTACTTGCTGCTCTAATATTTGGGCATAACTCTAATGATGATGAAGGCAGTGTTCTTTTGAGCATATCTATCTTGACTAAAGTTAGAATTATATTTGATGGACCTTGAGTCAATCTGATATTTTAGATGGCAGAAACTTATAGATGTTGATTTTCTGTCAAAAGGATGGCAACATTTTTTGTATGATTTTAATATATATTTACCAACTCATGACAATAGTAATATTAAACACTTTATATTACCTGTCTTTATGATAATTGTGGATGGTTGAGAAGAGAAGCTACTTTAAAGATAGTAATTTGGCACGTTATTTTCTTTGGTCAGTTTCAGTTTACATTCTTGGGCGGAGTTGATCGCCTTTGTATGATGATAATTCAGAAAATGAGAAAGTGAGCAGATGTGTGATGCATTCTCTGCTTGATATACAGGGACTTCAGCATGTGAATAAATGTTCTGGTGGAAGGAATTGATCTTTTACCTGCTTCCCTTTTCCTGTATTTAGAAAGGAAGGGAAAGCTATTTTTATTTAAAATGCCGATTTCTCCCATGCTTGCTCTTCTTTTACCATTAGCATTCTATATAAAAAGCTTCACTTTAAGAATGGATTTCGGCCAAGATAATTTCATGTTATTAATGGATGTCTTCCAGAGAAAGACTGAACTACAGCATTCTGCGAAAGAAGGATGAAGAGGGTAAGTGAAATTCTAATATTATGATGTTTACTTTTAAATCTGTTAAACAAAGTTTTATCTGTGAGGAATGAAGAGAAATTCTGAGAGGAGTGGAAGTATATTGCAAGAGGTGGAGTAAGCCCGCGAGATTTTTGTAGTTAACTACTTTTTAGTGCTTCCTAACTTACTTTTGTGTTATTTTTGCATGAGATGTTCCATGCTATTATCATGAGAAAAGTTTTGTGATTTTCAACTAATTTTTTATTAAGCCTTGTTAAGGTACCTTGGGATCTTAATCCCTTGGCTTTGAGAATTGACCAATAGATGTACCCTGAGTGTTGGATGTCGACCTTTGTAGTTTGACTTGTAAGACTGCATTCTCCCAATTGGTACAGTACCATCATTTGCATTCTGCAACCTAAATGGGTTGGAGTTTCATGGCAATTTTTCCCTAGGATTGGATTGAGAACCTTATGACTTCTTATTGGTTTCGTTTCTATTCTTTTTTCACCCAAGTTGTAAATAGTAAATACCACTCTAAATGTCAGCACTTCGCCAACATTTTTGGGAGGGATCAATGATCCCTAACCTCAGGTATCTTCAGCCCAACAAAAAATTGAGATTCATCTTTGAAGGTACTTTTAAGGTTTTGGATTCTCCAAGATTTTTCAACACTCCCCAATTGCTAGCCACTTTCACCATAAAACTTCCTACTGTCTGGATATGGAAATAATCTACATCCACGTCTTGAGCTTCCAACACAATTTCCTATGTTATGTTTTTTATCTTCCAATATATGGAGAATCTTTTAAGAGATCGTCAACAATCAAGTTGGAGACAGTACAATCTGTATTTTGTTCTTATTCCATCCCTTTGTCACTTCTAGTCCTAACAGAAACATAGCTTCTGCTTGGCTGTCCGTGGCAACTCCCATATCTCGGGTATAAATGAAGAAGGGTTGACCTTTGTTCATTGATTAATATTCCAACTCCCATGGGTCTTGAGCTTGCTTTGCTTGCTCCCATTGAAGATTAATTTCTTCCAACCCAACAACAGATTAATTTGTTCAGTTTAGGCTTTTCATGCCTATTTCAACAAAACCCGCTATTGCAGAATAGTCATAAATTTCAATTGCATATATTTAATTTTTTAAATGAAAACTTTTTTAATTTCAAAAAAATTCAGTGAATCTAAATTTTGAATATTTATTCATTAAAAATGCCTTGTGCAATTATCATTGCTAGATTTATTCCTTATCATAACTTGTGCAGTTACTGTTGCTAGTTTTTCCCTATATTCTTTTGGATTTTCCCCCTTCACCCAAATACAAGAGAAAACAGTTGACCTTCCTAATGTCTATCAAAAGGAATTTGATAAAATAGAGAATATACAAGATGCTATTATGCTATTGCTAAATAGAAAACTTACACACACCCTAATTATTTCTGATTGAGCCCATGCATTCTTATCATGCTTTGCAATATTGGAGCACGATAGTAGGCATGAATTTTCCACAGTTTATATAGATTTCTTTTAGTACTTTTGGATTTTACTGTGTTAGACTTTTTGTATCAATGTTTTGGATCATGCTCAGTGATCCATTTCTTTCCTTGTCCTGATGATGGATCACTGAGTGTGATCCAAAACATTTACACAAAAAAGCTCACACAGTTAAATCCAAAAGCACTAAAACTAATATTGGAATATGGTTTAGAATGAACATTGGTCTCTGAAGTAAACACATTGTGGGTAACTGTGACTTGTGGTCATGAAACATGAACTACAGTAGAACCCTCAAATAGTGAAAGGTGACAGAAGGTCATTAGAAACCCCACTGGCACAGGGCAGTGAAAAGATAATTTGCCTGAAACCTATGTATACAAGCAGAGGAGGATGATTGAGTTTGTGAATAGGACTTTATCAACCTCAAAAAACCCACACTCCGTTTATAAGGTATAAGAGCAAAAAATAATGTTATGCTTTTATCTGTAAAGTAGAGATTCTTATAATCTCTCCACGGGAAAACCTTGTACTGGTCTGAGTTTTGAAGCAATATCTCGAAGCTCCTTCACTTCCTCTTGTGTTAAGCTCCACCCGAGAGCTCCACCAAATTCTTGTGCCTGAAAAGGCATCCATATTTCAAAATCCATAATCGTTTCATTCTTGTATTAAAAAGAAACAATTCATAACACTGAAGTTTCAGAATAAAATGTGCATGAAAAACCTGCTCTGGTGTTTTTGCTCCTGGAATGGGCACAACATTTCCCTGGGCCATTAGCCAGTTGAGTGCAACCTGCATGACATCCAACTTTAGTAATTTTAATAGTCCAATCTACCTCTTCATATCATTAATCATTGTTATTAGACCTGGAATCAGAATTGGCCCCCAAACAAAACACCATAAACAGGCTTATCATTTGCAGCCTATTCTCTCTGCAATAATGATATGTAAACAGAGCAAGGGTGGAAAGTAAGAGTTACATTTGATGATTGTATGTTCATTTTTGCCAGTTTTTACAGCTTAATACAATCGAGCATTTGCAAATATTCTCACAGGGAAAAGATTTCCAAATAACATGAAAGGATTTATCTATAAATTTAGATAATATTTGTTATTCTTTGATTTTTCCTTTCATTATCATAAATTGCCCTACTATGTGAAGGGCAGTGTTGAATGGGTTACCATTAAAAAAAAATAGCTTCAAAGGATTCACTACCAAATTTAGCACAAATGGAGAAGTTTTGTTAATGATTTTGTGTTTTATATGTTATACACACACACACACACAAAAAAAAAAAAAAAACTTCCATAGACTCATTTATTGCCTTGTTTAGGTTTCAGTTTCTGTATCGTAACTATGTTAGTGATAAACATTATTTATTTTAAGTGAAATTGACACTGTTGAACGGATGTGTTTAAATACAGAACCTGTATTGAAGTCTTGCCATATTTTTCTCCAGTTGTTTTGAGTTGGTCTAGAAGAGGTTTGACCTGTGCATGAGTATGAGAATTAACAAATCAATTACAAATTAAGGATGAACATGATTTAAAAACTCAAAACTTTCCATAATAAAAAATGGAAATCCGAAATAGTATCTAAAAAATTACTCTTGTAAGGAAATCCTTGTTGTAGATTTGACCCCGTGGACCACTTGGAGGATTCTCAGGTGTATACTTTCCACTTAAAACACCTGACAATATACAAATACACCGTTTCATAAATAGGACAAATGGGAATGTCACATGAGTATTTTATGGTGTAATGGTGATATTTCCATACAAGCAGATACATGCTATAAACAAGAAACCAAATGCTAAGTGAGAATACATTTGTGGAAAACAATTTCTACTGCATTAACAAGCAAAATCATTACATTGAAATTTTGCAAGCAACGCTCCATCCATTATTAACTAGATAAAAAGAACCTTTGCACTACAAAAAATTATTTTCTGTTCACACCAAAAGCTAGTGTGGCTGCGTTAATTTTCTCTTTACCAACCTATACCTTCATTCCTCAGTTTTCACTGGAAAGATTTTATCCCATACTTATATGGGCATAGCTTAGTCACCTCTACTCTATAAGCCAATGTTAGTAGCCATCATAACTGACTGTAGCAAAGATTCATATGCTGAAAAGGAGGAACCCTAAGTCACCAGGTTCGAATTCGAATTCGAATTCGACAACATTGAAATTCGAATGAAATTCGACAAGGAAAAAATTCGAAAAGTATAAAATTCGAATAAAATTCGACTCATGTAAATTTTTTATTTTTTTTATAAATATAAGTAATATCTCCATACAATTCTCTAAATAGTTTAACATTGATACATATATTTGAATCATTACAAAAAGATGACACATTTATAAAATATAAACCATAAGAAACATGTGAAATCACGATTGTGAAGATGTTCTTTTGTCAAAAAGGTACAATAACAGTAAAGACTTTAGAACTTCAAAAAAGCTCCAAGTCATCAAGAGCACTTGGCTCATCATCATCTGTATCAGTACTCAATTCTTCATCTGCAAAGTCAGGCTCATCTGCATCTAGTGCTGCTATGTCTTCACGAATTTGTTGTGATGAAGAGTCCTTTGCTGATTTGTTCGTGAGCAATTTTAAATTGCTGCGAACATAGACAAGATCTCCCAACTTTCCGGACAACAATTTATTCCTCTTTTTGGAATGGATGTGGTCAAAGCAACTCCAGTTCCTCTCACAAGCTGACGAACTTGCTCCCTGACTCAAAACTCGAATAGCAAACCTTTGTAGCTCAGGAGTTTGTGCTCCATAGGTCATCCACCATGTATATGCAGGTACATGTGTCATGTCATATTTGGCTGCTGACATTCCAAACATCCCTTCTCCTCTTTTGTATACCCAAAATTGACTTCTGATTAGTGCTGAAATTGATGGATTTGATTCATACTTTTCAACAGCTTCTAAAAGCCCTCCCATAATTTCAGTGTCACCTTCTCTATCAATAGAAAACAATTTAGGCTCCAAAAAGCAAGCTGCTGCATGTAAAGGTGTGTGCATCATTTTCCATCTGCAATCAACTACCTCCCATATCTCCATATATTCTGCTTCTACATTATTGAGTGCTTTTTGAATAGTTTCCTTACAACGGTCCATGCTTTCATAAAGCATGCCAAGGCAAGGAGTGTCACCATCAACCATACGAAGCACGTCAACAATTGGTTCACATATGAGTAAAACCTTGGCTGCACTTTCCCAGAAATTGCTATTCAGAATGATTTGCTCTACGTTCTTCCCCTTAGGACCTTTAGAAAGCACTGAGTGTTCCCATTCATTGGAACAAATTACAGACCTCAAAGCTGCCTTTTCTTCAACCACTCTTTTCAAAGTGATATAAAATGAAGCAAATCTTGTTTCACAAGGCCTCAACAACTCCCTGGATGCATGCCGCCTATAAAGACTCAATGTGAGACGATGATTCCTTATGAAATTTGCAATTGCTCTTCCTCTGTGAATAGCTTCATGTACCCATGGGAATTTAGCCAAGTCATGAAGCAACAAATCAAGACAATGGGCTGCACATGGGCTCCAATATATTTGTGGGTATTTATCTGCAATCAGCTTCCCAGCTCCCACACAATTTGCGGCACTATCAGTTACCACTTGAACCACATTTTCCACCCCTATTTCAAGAATGGCTTCCTCTAATATTTGAAAAATGTACTCAGAAGTTTTCTTGTGGTTCATGGCATCAATCACTTTCAAAAACACAACACCTTCAGGACAAGCCACCAAAATATTTATCAATGGCCTTTGACATATATCTGACCATCCATCACTCAATATAGTGCAACCTGTTTTCCTCCAAGAGGATTTGATAGTAGCTAGTTTATCAGTCACTCTATCTTTTGACCTCTGCAAAAGAGTTGTCCTGATAGTCTCTGAACCTGGGGGAGTGTATCCTTTGCCAAACTCTGCAATTTTGTGAACAGCATTACGAAAATGTGGACTTCTTGCAACATTGAATGGAATAGCACT
The DNA here is from genome assembly GCA_007258455.2 of Sequoia sempervirens. Lineage (NCBI taxonomy): Eukaryota > Viridiplantae > Streptophyta > Pinopsida > Cupressales > Cupressaceae > Sequoia > Sequoia sempervirens. Next base: position 57,278,279 of record VDFB02109042.1, read on the forward strand.
TGTGTAAAACAAATCAGCTACAGCATCATCCACCTCCTGTTTCTCTACTGGTTTCCAGAAGCTTTTCAATGTTCCACTCTCTGTTGATGCCCTCACCGGTTTGGATAAACCAGAAGAGGAAGACATAATAGATGCTGAGAATCTAGATTGAGACATATCTTCTTCAATTCTCTGTTTTTTGTGTGTTTTCATCATCTTTCCTCTAATTGAAGAGGACTGTTCTTTCTCTAAAGCAGCTCTCATTTGTGGGGTAACGTCAGGACATGCTGTAACACCTCCTCCTGCACCATTTGTAATACCAAGTAAATGGTCCATTGCCCTTGTTAAACCGCCAATAAAAGGTTTCTGACACTTGTTGCATTTGAGGTCAGTTCCATTGCGAGTGACATATTTCCATGCTTCCGCAGTTGATTTCTTGGGAGACATAATCTGCATGTTTGAATGACAAAATAATATTTAATATTTAAAAGTTAAAACATCCACAATTTTATTTCAAACAACATTGAGACAAAATATATAGATTTCTTATTTTAAATCTAAAAACAAAATAAAAAATACTAAATTTAATTTTAATAAACATAAATATATTTAACATATTTTTATTAATATAAAAATAAAATGAAAACACTAAATATTAATAAATAATAAGTACTAGAAATCTATAATTTTATTAATATAATTTTCAGTACCTAAAATCTATAAAATATAAAATAATAAAAATACTAAAATATTAAGAAGCTTTTAATATTAATAAAAAAATACTAAATATTAATAAACTTAATAACTGAAACTTTGAAGTCTATAATAATATAAATATATATTATATATTTATATAATTTACATTTTTGTATTTTACATTTACAATAAAAATGAAATAAGTAAACTGTAAACATAATATTAATTTTTAAATACAAAATAAAATATTAAATATTAAAACAAATGAAATATTTTAAATATAGTTTAAATTTTTAGAACTTTGGATACCTAATGGCTAATACCTAATAGTAAAAAACTAAAAATCATTCGCATAAAATTTGGAACCCTAAATTTAAAAAAAACAAAAAAAATCTTCTACGTTCTACCTCCTTCGACGGCTGAGTTCGGATGATTTAGTTGCGGCGCGGATTGTGATTTCGTAGCAGAGGAACCGGCGCGGATGAAGTTGGAGCAAAACTTTGTTGATGGCCGCAGGCCCGCAACCTACAGGGGGACGCAGAGTGACGGCCACTGGTAAAGGCAAAGTCGATATTTGTTGATGGCCGCACGCCGACGCAAGTGACGGCCACTGGAGTCGTCGAAGTAGAGATTTGAAGCCGCGATAGACAAGCAAAAGCGAACACTGAAAAATGAAATGACTTGCAGACGCCGACGCGAGAGAGAGATGAAATAATATCAAATGTCGGCTGACAGCGATATAACAAAAAAACCTTAAAAAAAACCCTAAAAAAAAAATCGCTTTATGAAAATTTTCAACGCCCTTATTTGACTGCCGAATTTAGACGAATTTGAAACATTTTTTTGAAATTCGACGAATTTCGAATTTCAACATGAAATTCGGTCGAATATGGTGACATAGGAGGAACCAACCAAGGAACTCAAGGCATAACAAACAAACAAATGATAGGGTGAGACTACAAATGTGTAGATATTAAAACATTCTAAAAAAAAATCAACATCTCAATTATACAGATAAATTGTTCATTTAGTTAGAGTTAGTGTAATGACTAATGCATCATGTCATAGAAAACACTCAAGGATATTAAATCTGTGTAAAGCACAAGAAATGTGCACTCATTGAAAATTGAGTTTCTTTGGAAGGGAAAATACTTGGAAGTTGGAACATCAAGAAAGGAAAATAAAATTTTATTTTCTTGAAGAAAATCTTGAATCCACATTAACGAAAAGTAATTTTTGAAACATATTGACATGGAGTAAATAGTAGTCATTTGAATGATATTAATCTTGCCTTTGACTTTTCACTTTCCCTCCTCAAAGCATCTTGCTGATTGGAACTGGGTCAACTCCCTTGCTGCCCCTTGTTTCTATTCATCTCAAGGTTCTTTGATTTGAAGAGTAAAACTTGTTTTTATATGTGATTGTGGAATCCCACCAAAATACTGATGACAGCATGTAGGCCTTTAGGGAAAGGCCTCAAATCCATTGTTTCTTAGATTTTTTGGGACAAAAACGCAGTGATGAGGAAAGTTTCCATAGAAAATTAAATCATTGATGGAATTCAGAGACAGCAGGAGACCATATATATATATTATACAAGTAATAGAGTAACTGAAACAAAAATGCTTTTTTTCTTTTATTATTTTTTTGACCTTAAAAAAAGCCTGACACCCAGGTCAAGAGACATACAAGCATCCTTGAAATGTCAATGGCTGTCACAACGTATCCTGGCACAGGAAAATTAAAGGATATCCCTGGGACATCTACATTTTTTCGTAGGTCAAAGTGATGGCAATAGGACATTTTGTCATAGTCCCCAGGCATTTCAGACATCCAAGACACTATGCCAAGATCAGGGACACGTCCACATGGCACACAACTAAATTCAGTGGTATAGTCTAGCACACTTTGGCCATCTTCTGCCTAGAAAAATTGTCACTTCATAAGCTGTTTTCCTCTCGGGATATAATGTAGAATTGTTTCACTAGTAACTCCTTGAGAGTCTCTCATTTCATAACCGATGGCTCATTTGTCTTAAGCCAATTCATAACCCTCCTACCATAATTATAGCATAATAAGACATCATCAACTTCATTAAAGAGGCCTTTTGTTCCTCACTGTAATTACAGATGCTGGAATAAATTTCCAACTGCTTAAGCCAATTATTCAGCTTTGTTGCATTTACTCGCCCATCAAAAGGACTAGATATCTAGTTGATCCAAGAGGATCTTCAGGATCAATAAAAGGAAAAGAAAGGACAAGAATAAAAAAATTAAATGGCCCCATTGTAAAAATGTTTGAGCACCTTCAAAAACCCACCTTTATTATTAACCAAAAAAAAAATGCCTCACTCAATTGCAAAAGGGTTATTATTCAACTACTAAAAGAAGAGTAGGTGTATCAGCACTTTTAATTTGCACCTTTCAATGTGACACCCAAAATAAAAGTGCAATAGAACTACTCTTCGAATTAGAAGGGGATGCCCCTCATAATAGAAACAAACTCAATTTGTGAATAAAATAAATGTGTATCTTTTTGGATTCACCTAGAGCAAAAGGCTGATACACACATTTTTCGCTTTTTGACTGAAAATAAATCCTACGATTACATGCTTGCACTATCTACCTAAAAGCAAAGACTAAATAATATAGGTACAAATAGACCAAACATACACCAAAACATTATAAGCTAGATGTGGGAGTTGCATTCAAAGCTACAAGAGAATGACCTAACAACTATTGCAATACAAAACTTTTAGTAATCATTAAGTGATATTTAACTCATAAAAACACAATAACATAAAAGGTGAACCGTGAAACACTTTAGAAGTAATTTAAAAGTGTAATGTCCCCTTCTCAGTAGCCACTCCAAAGAATCATTTAGCCTTTATTATTCTCGGAGGCTAAAGGAGAAATAAGGGAATAATAATTAAATTAATTATTTATAAAGTTATCTCAATAAATTAAAATAAAAAAGGTAACTTTATTTTTAATTAATTTAATTAAAGTGACTAAAGTAAAATAATAAATTATAAAGTCACTAAAATAATATTTTTAAAAGTGACTTGAGTGGAAAATAAAATATTATAAAGTCACTTTGGAAATATTCTAGAAGCTTCTTGGAGGATCTTTCTAGAAGATCAGAAAGTTCTTTATAAGGAGCTGTGAGCTAGCCATTGGAGCCTAAGTTACTGGTACGTGGCTAGGAGGCCTTTGGTACGATACGGGTATGGTTCTGGTATGGGGTACAATACGGGGACGGTTCTGGTATGGGGTATGATACAGGTGCGGTTCAAATACGGGCAAGAAACGAAAAGTCAACTGTGGAAACGCCCAAGGTACGAAGTGGGGTCCATGGAAACAAACAGGGTACGAAAATTCATACCCGAAACGAACTCAGGCCGAATTTGGTCGTTCCAATGCCCAGGCCGTGGAAAAAGCGACATTTTTGACAAATTATTTTTTTGACTTAAAGTTGACTTCTAAATAATAAAATATTGATTCCAACCCTAATCTTTGCCTCCAAACACATCAAATAGGTAAAAACACTCTCATTTAACAATTTATGAATGAAAAACAAGTTTTTTTGCCTCCATTGCTAAACTTTCTCTCTTGCTTGCACAAGCTTGAATAGACTTGAAGGCTGATTGTAGATTGTTCAAAGTTGATTGTTGTGCTATTCCTAAGCACTTGCAAGTGTCTATTCATTGCCAAGAAGATCGTAGAGGAAGATTTCTTCAAAAGAGGTAGGTTTTTTTGAAGTATTTTTATTTTTATTTTTACAACAAATGAACTATTTTGTTTTGTTTTAAGTTTTTGTTTTGTTTTCATTCTTGTAAGTGTCTATAACACATGCTCAATTTTTTCAATTTTTTCAAATTAATTAAGTCCTTTAGTTTCAATACCAAAATTATTTCAATGTGTTGTGCCTTAGGTATTACAATGGCAACCGATTCTAACTCCTCAAGCTCACAACAATCTCGTTTCAAAATAAACAAAACCTCTCCCCTTTGGAAATATGTAGAAATGGTTCAACAAGTTCCAAGTGGTGGAGTATATGTTTGGATTTGTAGTCATTGCCATGTTCAATATACGAGCTCATACAGTCAAGTGAAAGGGCACTTGTGTAAGATCCCTAAACTAGGCATCAAAGCTTGTCCAGGTGAAGATGGCAAAGGCCTTCAAGATCATATAGTGTTGGGATATATTGTTGAGCAAGAAAAACAAAAACAAAAAGCAACCAATCTTAAAACAAGCCATCCTTTGAAGAAAGGATCTCGATTGATGAAGCCCCCTACACCGCCTTCTCATTTTCCACCTACAGAAAGCCATCCATTTATGTCCATCCCTCAAGAGGAAACCGTGCCCTCTTCAAATAAAAGATCTAAGGGACCATTGGAAGCTTCATTTCAAAATTAGGCAAGAGAGATTGCTGATCAAGACATAGCAAGATGTGTCTATGCTAATGGATTGGCATTCAACGTTGTTCATTCACCATATTGGCAAAAAATGGTGAAGTCTATTAATGAGGCTCCAAAGAGGTATAAGGGCACAAGTTTTGAGAAGGTGTGTAGCACCTTATTGGAGAAAGAGGTGAAACATGTAGCAGACTCTTTGAAGCCCATAAGGGATTCGTGGATCGAAACAGGGGTGACCATCGTTTGTGATGGATGGAAAGATGCAAAAAATCGCCCATTGATCAATGTTATTGTTGTGTCCCCTAAAGGGGCAATGTTTTTGAGAGTAGTGGATTGTGAAGGATAGGTGAAGGATGGTCCATTTATTGCTAACATCCTTTGTCAAGCTATTGAAGAAGTAGGCCATCAAAATGTTGTGCAAGTTGTAACTGACAATGCCAAAAATTGTAGGGCTGCTAGGTTATTGATTGAGGAGAAGTATCCACACATTTTTTGGACACTTTGTGCTGTCCACTCCCTCAATCTAATGCTACAAAAAATTGGAACCAAAATTGAGTGGATCAAACAGGTGTATGCTGAGGCCAAAGACATCCAAATGTTTGTCACAAACCACCATATGACGCAAGGCATCTTTAGACAATTCTCAAAATTGGAGTTGTTGAAGGTAAGTTAATTGAAATTCTCAATATTTTTAATTTTCTTTTAATTTTAAATTTTGATTTTATAAATTTAAATTATATTTTAATTTTAATTTTGATTTTCAAACAGGTTGCTGAGACCCGTTTTGCCTCCAACACAATTGTGTTGAGACGGCTTATGAAGGTTCGTGAGGCACTCTGTAATATGGTCATCAGCCCCAATTGGTCCGTATGGAGGCAATCTAGCACTGAAAGGGCAAATAGGGTTAAGCAAAGGATCCTAGATGATGGTTGGTGGGATCGTGTTGAGTATCTTGTCAGTTTCACTGAGCCCATATTGAGCATGATCCATTACACTGACATGGATAGACCTTGTTTGGGCGAAGTATATGATGGTATCGACTCAATGATTGAGAAGATGAAAACCATCATCAATGCAAAAGAGGAAGATCCTGAAGAAAAGTTCTTCAAAGAGCTACATGAAATCATTGTAGATAGATGGAACAAAATGACCACTCTGTTGCATCTTCTCGCTTTTGCATTGAGTCCCAAATATTATAGTGCTGAGATACTTGCTGCTTCATCAAGAGTTGCTCCATATAGAGATGTTGAAGTGGCTCAAGGGTACAAGGCAACACTTCATAGACTCTTCACTGATCGTGACCAACGTGATCGAGTGAGGGTTGAGTTCATGGGTTTTGCATGCTCCAATGGTTGTGGTCTCGATGCTTTTCGAGACAAGTTCAGGGTGGATGCTCGTAGTTGGTGGTACTTCCATGGCCAAGAATACACGTACCTCCAACCTCTTGCAATAATTTTTTTATCCCAATTAAGTTTTATAGTCAAATTCTTTTATCTTTTAAATTTAAATTTATAGTCAAACTCTTAACTATTTAATTTGGTCTTAATAGGTTGCTAGTTCATCTTCTTCTAAGAAGAATTGAAGCACATACTCCTTCGTCCACTCAATAAAGCGCAATAGGCTGCATTCAAAAAAGGAAAAGGACTTGGTGTATGTGCATTCAAACTTGCACCTACTTACACACAAAGTTCCTACAAAGAAGGAGACCCAAGGAGGTGGGATATTGAGCCAGAGCGTCTTGACTTGGATGTTTCCACAAGTCACTTAGCTGCACTTGATATTGATGATGACTATGAACCTGAGGCTCAGACAGCTAATGAGTGTGAGAGTGGTACTGTCAGTACCAGTGGGAGTGCTTGTGCGAGTGCCATTGATGCTATTTGTGGTTCTACACAAAATGTAGCATCTAATGATGTTGATGATGCTTTTTTTGATGACCCATATGATTCAGATTGATCCATGATCAATAATGGCTGATTGTAAACACTTGACATTTTTATGTTTGAACTTTAATTTATAATTTTATATCATGACATTCGAGTATCACTAATATTTTAATATTTGACTATGAAAGTGGTGGTGTATTTTTGCTATGTTATTTGACTATTAATATGGTGGTGTATTATGAACTTAATAACTGCTGCAAATATGTATATATTTCTGATTTTTATATGTTTTTGTATTAACGTACCCAAACCCCCAAATTTTTTTTGACCAAATCCGCGTACCAGAATCTCGTACCCGTATCCGAACCCAAAAACGTACCAGTAACTTAGATTTGAGCATGTCTTGGATTACACTTTTCATTTCAATTTGGAGAGAGCTTGAAGGCTTTGCTTGTCCGAGGGTTTGAAGACTCTAGGATACCAGTTTCAGTTGTGAAATATCAACCCTAGCTGGAGGTTGTGAGGAGATCATCTCAGATTTCCTACAGGAGCGATATTGGCAAATTTAATGGTCTTTGGAGAGACCAAATTTGGAGCACAAAGTTCTGATTTTTGTTGAGGAAGAAATTGAATTAATTGGAGGGTCATTTTCAGCATCCAGTCATATCGATTTTCTCATTAGTAGCTGATCATTCATGCTGGGAAGGTCGTGGGACATCTAGCATATCAAGCGCAGCATTTATGCATAAGAGATCAGTTCGATTTTGGAGGAGTTCGATTGTTTTGTGGCTCTTGTCTATGGCCGACTTCTTGCTGGGAAGAGACGTCATAGTGGATGATAGTTTAAGGTGAAATCGTGACTGCCAGGATGTGGTTTCAAGCAATCTTCAGTCACTGCCATCTCTTGCCAAGTCGTCACCCAGGTTGGAGTAAATCATCATCTAGTTTGTCTTGCATTTGCATTTCATTAGTTTCAGGTAATGTATCGCTGTCCATACAGCTGAGACCAGCATTATCATAATTGTAGTCTTCTTGTAATCGCACCATGATGATAATTAAAGCATTCAGTAGTGGAAGAGACATTTGCAAATTGTTGTAATCATTCTGAGTTTCGACATTACAGTCCAATATATGATATGGAGTTTGCATGGCAACTGTTTGTAAAAATATCTATTGGCTGTACTAGCTCATTATAATGAAATTATAGATGCATCATCGCAGTCTTTGTAGAGTCTTGAAAAATCAGAAATAAGCTTTGCATTTCATCTCAGCTATTGCATTTGAGAGTTTTATCAGAACTGAAGTATAGAAGCTTTGCATTTCATATCAAGTTGAGCATTTGAATAGTGGTTTCTTGCTGCAAGTCTTGTAGAGACAATTCTCCATTGTATTTACAGTCAATTGCAACTTTAGGAGCTGGTTACAATTTATTCATGAATGCTTTTGTCATCATATAAGAAAAAGTTAGAAGAAATATCATCTACATGCTGAAAGAAGATTACAAGACAAGTGTTTGATGAAATGGCAAACCAATTGAGCTGAGAATTTCAAGGAAAAATTGTCAAGGGTCTTTACAAAAAGCAAAATAGGCATACTATATGCTATTGAATGAATAATGATTCTATAAATGCCAAACATTAATACTTAGTAAACAACAATTTCAACAAAAAGTAGGCGTGATAATTACCATTCCCAATATAAGTGCAAATGGCACTTATTTATAATGTTTGCGAAGCTATTGCATGAAAATAAATAACCGAACTTTACTCTAGGAATAGCTTGATTGCATGAATGCAAGCTTTATTACAAAGTATCTTATCCACTAAAACTACAATCTAATCCATGCAATCAACTATTAAATTGATGGTTTCCTACAATATATAGTCATTCTTAACTCTACTTCACCTTTTAGTTTGGCAGACCCAACTTAGAATAGCAACACCTTTATGATTTTTTTTTAATTTTAAAAACTAAAAGTAGACATTGAAAATCCAGCATGGTCAACTCATTTTTAGAAAAGTGGAATTTAGAAATTTCAGCACTTAGTTTAGAAGGATGATGGAATTTGAGAGTGAGATTGGCAATTTGTATGATTGTTGTTTAGACTTTTCTCCTCCTCCAATTACTGGGCGCTAATCACTAAAGAGTCTGCCAAGTTCTAGATGTGGATTTGTACTGACTTTGCCATCTTTATCATAGAAGTGCTTCCCTTATCAGCTTGGGATGTCATCAAGTGTTTGGGCTTTGTACCTTCCTTTCCCATGTCTTTTGCACCATCTTTTCTAATCACTTAAGAGTCTTGCATAGTTTTACCAATACTTTCCCAAAATTTATACTTGCAATGCCACTTTAACAGAGAGCTGACTTCATGAGGTCTTTTTCAGATTTTCTTCATTTAACAAGAGCAGTTTACTTGTGAAGTTCTGTTAATCAGTTTTCAATTTATTGCTTCTCAGCTCCAATGATTATTACTTGACAAGAAAACATTACTATTGATTTAGACTTGACACACAAATGATTGATAAATTGATGGCACAGATAGACTTTAAGTAGTAAAAACATCGAGCTTCTGAGAGGTACAAAAATGTTTTTGTTCAAGTCCAATGCTCATCAGCAAACAAAGGTAAAACCGTAAAGGTATAAAGGCAAGGTTCATGGGAGTGTGAAGGAGCATTAGAAATCAGATTTGGAAAATTCCAGCTGCTAAATTCAGCGAGGTAGTGTGTATAGCATGCATAGAAGTGTTTTCGAATTTCATCATGTCTTACACCCAGAATGGGTCACATTCCTGCTGTCTATGCAATGTACATAGTTATTTGAGCCATGAAACAGCTCATACATTTGCTCAATGGTAATGTTTTTTAAAAAGGATTTTACACCATGTAAATATGTTGTCTACTATGTGTGTATGTTACTTTTCATATGCTACTTTATTTTATGAGTTGTTTTTTTCGCATGCTAGAATGAGTACCATGCTGCTGCAACTTTGTTTATGGGCACATTTATGCGATTGTATACATTTATGTTAAATAAAAAGGTGAATAATGAGTTGAGTCAATAGTCAAGTCAGTTTTGACTCTTGAGTAGCCCAGATCATGTGGTATCAGAGAAGCAAGTTCCTTGTGGCTTGTATGGATCATTGCAAAAATATTTGGGGATAGTGTGTATTAGCAACTGCATGCCAAATGTTTGATTAACATGGTGCAGATTTATAGAGGGTTTCATAACCCAGCCATCAGAAAAGCTAAGAGGAAGGGAAATCCCAACAAGACAAACCCAAGGCTCGAGGATTGAAGAAGGATGATAAGTTTACTGATCCATCAAAAGCTCTAAGATGAGGAATTATAGAAAGAGTGTCTTTCAAACATGATCAAGGAGAGATCATTAAAAAAGAAGAGAAAGGTGTATGTGAGAACTAGAGAAGTTGCAAGAGATGTTTCTGAAAAAGAATTGTTGAGCAAGCTCAAAGCCAAATGCAAGAAGTTGCAAGAGGAAGAAAGTCTTCCGCACAAAGCAAGCAACCACCACCACTTCAAGAAGAGAACCATGAGCTCAAAAATAAGGTACTTCACTAAGAAAGAGAAAGGAACAAAGAAAAGTCACAAATAAGGTTGGAAAGTTATACAAACTTCCTACAACTAAACAAATAAATATTGGTATGAAGGGGCAACCACAAATAATTTGAAAAAGAAGTTTACTGATCCTCTTTTTTATCTCAATACAAACCTTTGATTAAAAAAATTATAATAAAGAACCACATAAAACAATGGGCATTGAATGAACCATGGAGGTTTACGTTTCTCAAACATTCCCATTAAAAAAAGAATACATGAAAGTCATTTAAAAAGGATATCAATCGAGTTACTTATTCCCTAATGCTTCACTAGTCCAGAATATTACAAAGTTTTGGATGATATTTTTTAAACATGAAATGAATGGGACCTACCAAGCAAATTAATCATTAACATATTACAAAAAGAATCAAGGTATTGTAAAATGCAATTTTTGTCTGCCAGTCATCAGAAGCAATCTTCACTCCAACATTGGTGAAAGTAATTTCTGTTTGGTCATCATCAAAAGAAATTTATGTTTGCCCATCCACCAAAAGCAATCTGTTTTCCCATAAGAAGGAACATTTTTTTCTTTCTTATCACTAAAAGCAATTTCTATTGGCCCTTCATAGAAATAAATCTATGTTCTCCAATCAGTGAAATAAAGTTCTATTCAGCCATTGTTGGAAGCAGTTTTTGTTCACCCAATTGGCGAAAGCAATTTCTGTTCACTCATTGCCAAACGCAGTTTTTTGTTTTACCAAAGGTAAAAGCAGATATTGTTCATCCATTGGCAAATAGAGCATTTCTTTGCCTGTCAGTAAAACTAAACACCATCTCTCTTCACCTAAGTTGCAAGTTTGGGTTGAGGTTTAGATACAGGTTCAAATTTTGGGTATGCAATACAGCGGATTTTTTTCCCCAATACAGCCATACTGCATATTTTATGTAAAGTATTAAAAATATACAAATATAATATATTTTTATATAATATTTTATATTATATTTTAAATAGTATATAATATATACAATTTTATAATATTATATTTATATTTATATAATCTATAAATAATATATAATATAATTTAATTTATAATTATAATATATAATGTAGAAATAAATAAATAAATCAGCATAGGCTTTTCCAACTACCATTCTGATGCTTGTCACCATCTAATTAATCTATAGAATAAAATATGATTCACACCATTACTGCTCAATCGACACAATGTGCCTCTGGTTTAGAATGTAGCCCCCCATGGACTTAGATTAGCTATTCATGTTTACTTCAGAGTACATGGCGACCCTTAGCAGCAATTAGGGGCTCCATAGACTATGAGAATCTTGTTGCCGGAAAACTGTCTATAGACACCAGTCCAAAGATTTGTAATAGCTAACCGGAAAGACTATTCCGGATTATAAGATTAGATAGATAGAATGTACTCTAGGGATACTATCTAAGGGCCACGTCCCATGTTGTAAATATAAGTATGTAAGAAGATCTATTCACCAGTAGGTAGAAGGAAGAATATAGGAATAGATAAAAGAAGATAACTTAGTATAAGATTGACTATAATGGAGATATAAGAGATTTACTGAATGATTATCAATATAATGAATGTAAGGAACTCCGAATCCTGAGCTATCTTATGTGTATATGCTATTTTATTCTGATTTACAACTGGTCTTGGATCTGGAAAACCTTATTATGTCGCCTTTGTTTGCCTACGGAATGTAATTCAAACCTTACGTACTACTGGCAAACTAGTCATGTGCAGAACATAGGATAAACCAGTAAACTAGAAAGATAACATGTTTCAACACCAGAAGCTTTATTCATTATCAGAAATATCATGTACAATCACCAAGTATCACAGTGCTTGACAATATAATCATCGACACATAACTATCTCCCGACTACCACAACAGACTACATATAACGTTTGGCGGTGGTTAGATAACCAACCGACACGACGTTTCATAACAACATTAACATTAATCGGGACTTGATTACCCGAAAGTGCATGACATGTATTATTCTTACTAACTATAGTTTTATTAGCAATTGGCCGACTACGACCAAGGCCGACTACGACCGACTATAACAAAGTAAAGATATACTACTTACAGCCTCAATAGAACCTACTCTGGGGTTATAGACTACAACTAGCAGAGATCTTTTGGGAACAAAACTCCGGTCTTTTTCCCTCAAACTTCTTGCTAACATTGGTTCCGTTGTTGGGACCCTAGTTAGGATCTGTCGAGGCTTACTGGAAAAATTTTCAAATCATAAAACTTTTACCAGACCAAATAGCAAATGACAAAATTGATATAATCAATTAAAATTTCATCTTCTTGATGTCTACCCTGTGAGAGGGGGTTAGGCGCCAAGGGGATGGGAAATAGAAAGGGGGAAAGGTCCAGGGAGACTTATGAAAAGATGTGACTGTTAATAAAAACTAATAAATAACTACCATGGGACACAATATAGGAGTAATGCAATCCCAAACCTTAAACACCCATGGTCAAAAACAGATAAAAGAAACTCATAAGAGATTAAGAAGCAAGTTAATTTACAAGAAAAGAGAGAATGGCCAGCCCTAACAGAGAGGAGAAAAGATAAGAGGTAAGTATCAGAAAGAGAAGAGAGACATAGGAGAAGAATGGAATTAACAACAAAATCAAGGTTAGAACATGCCATTGGGGGTGCTGCTGAGCGCACCAATGTGGGTGCAGCCGTCAAAAGAGGAAAGGACAGTAGGAAGGAAAATGAGAAAACACCAGAAAAAATAAGTCTGTTGTTGAAAGGAACTGGAAGGCTCTCAAGTAGCTTTGAAAAGTTAATACACAATCAGGAACCCAAAAGCTTGCTGGCAGAGGAAAGTTGTAGCACAAAGGCTCCTACCCTATCGGAACCTTCATCAAACCCTAAAAACAAATCGCACTTAGATGAAATTACAATTAAATTAGATGACATTTTCAAAGAGTTCCTACAAACTCCGAATAAAGTTCTATTGGTAAATAATGATTATTTAGAAAAGATAATTAGCAAAAGCATAAACAAATTAAGAAAGGAAGAAGAAGAATATAAAAAGGAAGAAGAAATCAAGGATGAAGAGAATAGGCCATTAACTAATCAAATGACGTTTACTAACAAAAATATGAAAAGAAGTTATGAAGAGTCACAACCCCCAAACTGGGACTCATCCCCATTAAGGTCTAAAAGTAGAAGAGTTGTAGTACAAGAGTTACAAAATTAGAGAGAAGAAAAGAAAGAGGAGAATCAAGAGCAAGAAGAAGAGAGGAAAAAGCAGAACAACCTTTGGACTAAGATATTAGGAGTAGATTACTTTGACATCAAACGTGCGAGAGATAAGGGCAAAGAACATAAGCCCCAGAATAACATTAAGAAGGAAACTAAACTGGTAAAGAAACCGGCATATAAGCCTAAGAGAACACAACATCTAGAACAAGGTTCAGACGCCATGGACACCACAGTGAAAATCCCTGACTTTGGAACAGATACCACCAAAGCACTAGAACATGTATTTCTTTTGGATTCCCTATGAGAAAAAATGGGTAAAGATGAAGACAAGAATAAGTTACTAGACTTTGTAGTATCACTAAGAAAGAAGAATTAGAATGGTACATGAAAAACTACCTCTTGTGACCTTTTCACACATCGCCCCATTGCAAATGGGGACCCTTTGTTTTTTTTTGCATTTTGGCTTTTTGCCTTGGCGTCGCAACTGTTTATCACCATGCTTCTTTACAATGAAGAGTTAAAGTTTTGAAGAGCCATCCGAGCCAAGTGAAAAATTTGAACCTGAATCATTGTCCAAACGTCACCACAGTGCTTAGGAGGCCCGAGGGACGAAGATCGACTGTCGTTTCGGTCGGTTCTGACATCTCCTATTTTTTGGGGATTGCCCCTCCGGACCCCCTATTTTTTAGGGACTTTATTTTTGGCATTTTTGGCATTTTTGGCCTATTCTGGGCTTCCTATTTTTTAGGGGCTATTTTTAGAAAGTTGCTATTTTGGGAAAAGTTTCTATTTTTGTTGGGGATTCTATATTTGGAAAGGGCCCAAATTTCAAAAATCCACTCAGAAGTTCCAAAAACTCAATAGAAATCTCAAAAAATCAATTTGAAAATTTATGAAATTCATGATGAAAATCAGAAAATTGATAAAAATCTGAAAAATCAGTCCAAAAATCACAGAAATTCATGGAGAAATCTGGAAAATTCATGGAGAAATCTGAAGAAATCATGGCAAATTTGCCTAAGTATGACTGAAAATCATGGTGAAAATCATGGAGGCATGAAAGAAGACCAAGATTTTAACCAGCAATCTGAATGGAGGACAAAATCAATGACAAAAGTTTCAGCCAAAGGCAATGGCATAAGTTAGTGACAAGTCCGCCTTGGAAGGAAGGTATGGATGGCTCAAAGATTTGCCAAGTCCGCCCTTGGACAAATGAAGAATGGATGGCTTAAAGATTTGCCAAGTCCGCCCAGCACCATAGAGAATGGAATGTCTTGATGATGAGGTAAGTCCGCCCTTGGACAATAGTTAAAATGGCATGAAGTGATGCAAAGTCCGCTCTAAGATAGCATAAGCTGATGGAAAGTCCACCCAGCCACATGGAAGAATGGCACAGACAGGAGGTAAGTCCGGCCCATGTAAAGTGGAAAGAAACTAAGGCAAGTCTGCCATAGGCATTGGGAGATGGAAAATACAACTAGCAAGTCCGCCATATGGAGAAGAGAAATGGCTTGAGCATGGGCTAAGAAAAATACATGGCTCAACAATGAGAGAAGTCCGCCATGCCAAGGAGTGAGGAAAAATTAAAATTTTGCCTAAGTGTGGACATTGGAAAATTTAAAAATATGCTTGGCACTATGAAAAATTCGCAACACTTAGAGAAAATAAGAAATATTTTTCTAAGTCCAACATTTATATGTCTAAAACATTTTCGCCTGAGACTTAGGATGGAAAGAAAATTATGGCAAAATGAAATTGGATGGAAAGAAAATTATGGCAAAGTGAAATTGGAAAGAAATTTTTTTGCCAAAGGCATTGGCAAGAAAATTTTTGGAAAATCAAATTTGCCTTAAATAAAAGAAAATAAATGCCATAAAATGAAGGGGTTGAAAACAACACATAAAATAATTATTTTAATTATTTTAATTATTTATTTTTCAACACCCCAAAGAGATAACCAAAAGAAAATCACCTTGAAAGTTGTAATGTCCTTCTTCTCGAGATCTTTCTTCCGACGTTGGCTCCTCCGGAGAAGGCTACGGAGGAAAAGTTCCTATTTTTTTTTTTTTTCTTGAAAGATCTTCTTTCTTTTCTTGCCAGCAGTTATGTTCATTTTGGCATTTTGAGCATTTTCTGGAATTTAATTTTAAATATTTTTAGTTTTTTACAATAAAGCATGGCTGACTTCTACTTCAGTTTGCAGTTGGCTTGCTATTTATGGCTTCGGGGCACAATTGGAGAGATAAGTTGAGCTATTTAATTAAAAGTCACGTTTTAATGTTATATTTTAACGTTGACCCCTTGGCCTAGTCTATTGACTTTATGTTGTTTTGAAAAGTGGTCCTTTTGAGGGTGGCACCTTCATTAAAGATTATTTTATATTTTATATTTTACCCAAAGTCAAATCAAGCTATAAAGTGGACGCATTTATTAAAGTATTGATTTTATTTAAAAAGTCAATATTGAGCTTGAAGGAAATGGACGCCATCTTTGCAAGAGATTAGGGTTTTTGACTTGAAGAGGAGTTTAGGGTTTCGAGAAGTCAACGAGAAATTATAAAAGGAAGACTTTGATCATCATTTGGGCATCTTTTATCTACAGGAATGTTATGCTGCCGGATTGGCTTTGGGATTGCTTCGAGGAATGAAGGCCTCCTAGCTTGGGCATTGCTTCTCGCTTGAAAGATAGCGACTAGTGGTGAGATAGTGTAGTTTGAATGTTTTATTGTGAGATTTCTGCAAGTCTCAGAGGATAAACCAAATATGCATATTAGTGGTTTTCTGATGCACCATTGTAGCAGATTGATGTTTAATCATGTGCAAAACAAAGAGTTTTTCCGTATGTCTCATTGGTTTTCTCCGATGAAGCATCCTTCATGAATATTTTCAGATTTTAATACAAGCTTATGATTTTATAATGCAAATCCGTCTTTGAAGGTCGTACTTTCGGAGTGTTGGGATTCGTGTCAGTAATTAATAACCATTTTTAGATGCCATTTCTTATTACTAAGTTAGGCGCCATCATTTTGAGGGTCTATTGCATCAGATTTGAGATCATTTGGGTGAGAAAGAGAGATATGAGCATATGAGTGAATTCCTAGGTTGCTGGTTTTTAATTTAAAAGTGCAGATTTGTGGAAAAACAGAATTATTATTTGATCATTGAGAGATTTATTGAACCGGCATCTCTAATCAAGCACGGAGAGTTCTTATATGATGTAATGCTAATCTTTCAAATTCCTATGCTCTTGACAGGCGAAGGATCTTCATTTTGTAAACTGACAGTAGTACTGGCAGTAATTCTCAAGCTTGTTCAATTCTGATTTGTAATGCTCACTTTTCATTGTGAAGTTGTTTTGTAATAGTTACATCTCCGCCCTATGGTAGCTACTTTCCCACTTTGGGTTAGAAAGCACATTCTGGGTGTTGAGTACTTTCAGCATTTCAGTTATTTCTTTCAAGCATTGTAATTTTGTAATACTCCGCCATATGGTCGCCTCATTTCCATTCTGGAATTGGGTAGCACATACTTGGTGTTGAGTTTGCTTTCAGTATATTAGATGGTAGGGATCCTCTGACCACATGCTCGTCGTTCGCCGGCGCATTCTTGGTTAGAGTTTTTGTATAAGCATTTCAATTAAGACCCTCTAACCATATGCTCGCCATCACTTGGCGCCATTCTTGGTTAAAGTTACTTCCAGTTGCAGTTCTGATTAATGTACTGACGATCCTTTTGCCATATGATAGCCTCTCTCTTGTTGAGATTGAGTGCGCATTCTTGGCAAAGAGTTATATTGTAACTGCTGGTTTGATTTATCTAACCCAACGGGTGTGTTGCATTTCTGATTGTAATTTGAAAATTGAAAAAATTTGGCTCGGAATATTTCAAAAGTGCGCCATGACACTTGAATGGAAAATAAATGGAACAGGTCTCAGAAAGTTTGCCATATGGAAGACTTGATAATAGGTCCGACCTCAAGAGAGAGACATGGAGAATTTGACATGAAGTCCTCCAACATTTGAAGATAGATGGAAAAAGACTCTCAAATTCCGCCATGTAAAAGTGTTCACCAAGCCCAACTTGTAGAGAGAGAGTATGGCAAACAATGAGAAGTCCGATTTCGGGAGATAGAAATGAAGAGTTAAATGTGAAATATGCTCATGCCAAGATGAAAATGACAAAGAGAGTATGAAGTTTGCTTTAAAACAAAATTCACTTTGATATCAGGAGAGAGAGTGTTAAAAAAAATTCAGCACAAGGCCAGATTTCAGGAGAGAGAAAATGAAAATCTTCATCCAACATTGGGATTAATGAATAATTTTTGCCATGGCTAAATTTAAAAAATAAAATAAGGATAAAATCAAATAAATTAGCCATTTTGGAGAAAATTAAAAGCTTGAAAATGAAATTTATAAAAATCTTTCAAAGCTTATCCTGAAAAGTTATCTTTAGGAGAGAGAAAATCTGAAATAAATTTGTTTTATTTTACTGCAGGTGGATGACTACACAAGGCAAATCTTCAAAGAGGAAAATGGCAAAGAAAATGTAAAGTCCAACTTGAAGGGAGATGAAAGAAAACTTGGGGAGTCCACCCTTGCACATTGCAAGACCAACAGGAAGTTCGCCAAGAATTTGGCATCATGAAGACAATGGCAGGCACACCGTCAAGTACATCCAACTTACAAAATTGAAGACAAATCTACCGGCAAAGTTTATTTGAGCACAAAAATGGCAAAAATCTTGAAGGTATTACAAAGTAGCCAAAATTTGGCTAAGTATGGAAATTCTTCACAGGGAAGGTTCCAATTTCCTCCATTATTCAAGGCACTTGAAAGAATATCCGAACATCTTGGTGGGGGGGGGGGTTTCATCTACAATCCCAGACCTATTGAAGCAATCCGGGCAACTTCTTGAAGGATTTCATCTCCTGAAGAATTAAAGACAAGCTTCCAATCAGAATCAGAGGATGACAAGAAGAGTGTTCCAAACAAATTTTCATACTTAAACAATTTCTTGACACAAATTGGATAATTCAGAAAGGAAATCCAAAGGAATTACACTCGCTCCAAGGCGAGACTTCCAATACAGGCGAGAAGGAGAAGCCAAAGTCTCAAAAGAGATCCAAAGATCAAAGCTAGGAAAGAACAAGCACAACGGATAGAGTCATCGGCAAGGAAAATATTCTAAGGCAAGCACGTAGCGACCAAGGAAGGCATCCAGCACGTTGAGGTGGCGCCTCGTCATCTTCCAACCAATCAAATCATTCCAAATCAACATGCAACAACTTTCTATTTTATTTGTTGGTTCATATTTAGCAAAAAGGACAAGTGTCCTCGAATGTAATTTTCTCATTGGTCGAGAGGTAGCAAACCCTAATTAGGGTTTCATTTTGTAATCTCGACCGTTGATTCCAAATTAATCTTGGCCATTGAATTGTAATTGGGGAGCCTATAAATTGAGCTCAACCCCCTCATTTTTAAAGTATGGGAGCATGTTGCAAAACATGTTGAGATAAGTAATTGTTGTGTATGACTGCCAAAGTAATAAGTAATGCATGCATTGTTTTGATGGTGATTGCTTCTCTTATTTTGGAGTTGGCATGGTTCTTATCCCTCATCATAGTTTAGATTTTATTTCATGTATGTTAGATGAATGCAAGATTTGATAAGTATTGATTTATGGTGAAACTTTTGCTCATACTTTCTTTGAATGGATGATTTTCATTCAATGCGTAAAGTTAGCCTAAGCTTATTTTGTGGACGCTTAACTTCTGTCTGGATAATTATTATTCGATTTGATGGTAGTTATTCATGACGTGAAAATCATAAGCACATTCCTTTGAAGATTGCACCCACTTTGTGTAGTTGTCGTTGAGCGTGGCGAAGCAAAGCATGGTTATTCATTTCACCAAGTCGATACTGTCTCTTGAAATTCTTAGGAAGTAGACTAGAAATTCTAAACCTTTATCTCCTTGTTTTAGTTTGTTTGATCCAAGACCCAAACAACAGAGCTTCATTGTCTAGACCTTCATTGTGAATTGAACAAGCCTAGCGTAAGTCCCTTTGTGTTACCAGCATATCACATCAACCACAGAGCTCATCCACACCTAACTGAAACATTGGAATTACCGTATGATCTTTCTTGCAGTCTTAGCATACGAGGTAGTTTTTCAAGAGGGGATAGAGCGTCTTTGACACTTTATTCTAGAATGTTTGTTGTGTCATAAAACACGCATCGACACTACCCACAACACAAAGCTACATGGGAAGAAGTCAAAAAGGAATTTTTAGCCAGCTTTGGGACATCAGAAGTACCAACTGAAAGTGTTACCTGGATGAGAAATTTAACACAAGGAGAAAAGGAATCCGTTGAGAATTATGACAAAAAGTTCAAAGAAGTATGCAGGAAGTTGGAAGAACCTTTAACAAAGAAACAGAAGATTGAATGGTTCATTTCCGGATTGTGTAAGGACATCAGAGTTGGATTAGACAGAAGAGTATTTGATAAGTATATTGACCTAATCGCTATGGCCTACCGGATTGAAGCTCAACCCTAGAGGAAATTGGAAAAGGATAAAAGTGCTGAAATTTTGGAAGATTTACAATTGAAGGTTTAGAAGTTGGTAATACAGCAAGAAATCAAGGCTAGTGAACCTAGTTGACCAGATAGAATTTGGTGCACATATTGCAATATGGAAGGACACATCTGGAATGAATTCCCCAAAGATAGAGGAAAAAAGACATTAGTTGCAGTAAAAACAATACAACCTAACTCTATGTATAGTGCTATTTGTCAAGAATGGGATATACATCTAATAGAAGATTGTCCAAAAAACAAACCTCCAATCCGGAATGGAGGAAACCAAGGGAACTACAGAAACCAATGTTGTCACAACCACAATTACAGTACCGATGAAAACAACGATATCGGACACCAGATTCCAACCTAGCAAGATAACCGGAACGCATGTGCCATACGGAACAACCAATAACCGAGTTATCAAGAAGACAATAGACAATTCAGCTATAGAGGAGGAAGAGGAAGAGGTCAGACCAAGAGAAGAAGAAATGATGCAAATTGTTTCAACTGTGGAAAAATGGGACATTATGCCTCCGAATGTTGGGCAAAGAGGAAACCAAAATGCACTTTTTGTGGACAAGATGATCATACTATGTTTCAATGTGAAGTTGCTAGAACATTCTACCAAAACCGGGAAGATAATCAACCATCTAGAAGTGATGAATTAAAAAGAGGTGCAAGAGTAAACTAGAAGGTGTCACAACAAGGAGTTAGAGGCTGTCATAGAATGGATGTATGGACTTCAAATACTTCTGCAAAAGAAAATTTCGGAGAAGAGTTAGTTGTAGACAATAAGAAGAAGAATAAAACCGGAGGAAAGAAAAAAGCAAATGTTGTTACTAGGAAAGGTACTGACACCAGTAGACATAAAAAGAAACAAATAGTAGAAGATGCATATGAAGAATACTATAGTCTGGAAGAAGAAGAAGATGATGAGGAAACAAAATACTCCCAACCTAAGTGAAAACAACATGACAAAGTGGTCAAACATGCCAAACAAGATATAATGCAACAGCAGCAAGAAGAAGTAGGTTGCTTTACAGAACAAGAAGTGAAAATGCTAAAAGACCTTGCATCCCTAGCGAAAGGATCTAGTAGCTAAATTAAAGCAATGGGGAAAATATTGGAACAATCAAAAGCAGGTTAATCGGCTATCAGAAGACCGGAACTGGAAAAATGGTCCCATTATTGATAAATGTACAATTGAATGATCATAAAGTAAAATATGTTATGGTAGATTTGGGTGTAGATCTGAATATCATTCCATCTACCACATGGGAGAAATTAGGAAGACCTAAACTAGTAAAAACACCAATGAATATAATAAGTCTCACTGATGGTTCCAAAATGCAGACCTTAGGAACTTGGAAGAATGTTGAAGTAAATGTTAAGGGGATAAAACAATTAGTTGACTTTGAAGTGGTTGAAATGAAAGAGTCGTTTAATACCTTCAAAGCTCTACTTTGATTAAGATGGTTTGTTAATGCTAATGGTATAGTAGACTCCCGGAAAGAGGAGATTTCATTTGCAGATGCTACCAGAATTGTACGTATTGCACTAGAACAAGATGATAGATCTTATATAGAAGTAACACACAACAATTAAGGGGAAGACATCAAAAACCTATATACTGTCTCCAAATTTCCGAATGGGGAAGAAGAAAATCCAAATAATGAAGGAGAACTAGAATTGAATAGTGACGAGTGCAGCACGGATAGTGATGAAGTCTTAGGGGCTTGGATAAAAAAAAGAACCGGAGTTAACATCCCAAAGAGTTTATAGATTTTGTTGAGTCTTCATACTAGAGAATTGATGGATAGCTTGGGAATAGCCAAAATAAGGAACTATTGGGAAGAATCAGAACACGAGGATCTATTTCACCGGAATTTCATAGAGATGAAGGGTACTACAAAAACTAAACCACGGGAAGGCTTTATGGATTCCAAAGAGTCCTCCTACACATGACCAGACCAAACCATATCCAGGAAAATATAAGGAAACATTACAACCACAAATATACTAGGAAATACAAGAGAACAACATCCCAACTGATAAAACCTAGAACGGAAAACACATGGCTATCCGAAATAGACACCAGAACAACACCAGACGAATAGACAAACGTAACAAAAACCTTACAAACCACATAACTAGAAACCATAAATCTTAAAAAGTAGTATTATAATGTATTATAGTATACTATATTATACGTTACATAGATGAAATAATACGCAGGGAAAAGTTAGCCATAGAAACTCAATGAGCAAAAAAAGGCGGGAAATGACTAGAAACGGCTACAGTCATTAATGAGCTCAACTGAGAAAATCTATTAAAAACACCTCACACTACCTTTCCACTCACTTAACTCTTGTGCTATCATGAAATTTCATTCACTCAATCACATTCTAGCTCTTTTGCAAACCCTAGCTCACGTGCCCTAACTAGAAAATCAGCTCATAACCATGGCTACTCCTGCTCCCATTGCCATCATAGAGAAACCATGCCCGAACTATAAGAAGTTTCCTCACAAAGCAATGGTAGTAGACCCAGAGGGCACATTCTCAAGAGTGCCCAACGACGTGATTTACACAGAGGACATCAGAAAATATATCCACACACCTCTAGCAGAAATTGAACACTCCAAGTTTGAGGAGCTAAGGGAAACCCTATTACAACCTGATACCAGTTCATACCTACCCAACCATGCCTGGATTGCAGAGAAGAAGTTGGACGTATGGAAAGATTTCTCAGACTTTGCCAAAGAGGAGGAATGGATCTAGCTAGTATTCAGTAGGCTACACAACGAATACTTGTATCTCAACAAGCCCTACTGCATCCCCAAGGAAGCCATCCAAGTCGTTACCGAATTGCTCGCACAAGGGGCAATTCCGCCAAAGAAGGGCATCAAAAACATCGAGGTCACTAAGCACAATTAAAGATGCTAATAGATGAATTACTACAAGACCCCAACCTTCAGAAGGATAAAATCATACAAGAGATACAGTAAGAGTTCTAGAAGAACAAGATGGATGAAATCCGAAATAGATGTGCCACTGTTTGGTCCCAATTGGAAACTCATCTAGGAACAATCAACAGCACAATAGAGGAAATCAATCAGATGTTTCAATACTACCTACAGTGACCTACCATTGTAGCTTCTACCAAGGCATAGATGGACATCTTAGAGGCACAGATCCTACACAGCTCCCAGCAATACGATGCCTCCAAAGACTTAGATGGAAGTATCCAGGTAAAAAATTGAAGGCCTCCACGACTAGTACCAGCAGCTACAAGATCCAACGACGTTTCCATCAGCTCAGAGAGTTTGTCAATCTACGGTTGGCACACCTATTCGGAATCATCTAGGAAACTCAACAATTCTCCTAGAACATCCAAATCCCCACTACTATTCTGGAAGGGGAAAAGCAACTTGTACAAATCCATACCCACATCCATCAACTACAGTCAGCAAAGAAACAATGGGACAATCATCTTCCGACCCTCCAGAGTATATATTAAAATATTTTACCAGCTAAGCAAAGTTGACTTGAGGACAACTCAAGGTTTTGAAGAGGGAATAATGTTAGCCAAAAAACTGTATACAAACACTGATCCAGAGATTTGTAATAGCTAACCGGAAAGACTATTCCAGAATATGAGATTAGAAAGATAGAATGTACTCTAGGGATACTAAGGGCCACATCCAATGTGAATATAAGTATGTAAGAAGATCTATTAACCATTAGGTAGAAGGAAGAATATAGGAATAGATAATAGAAGATAACTTAGTATAAGATTGACTATAACAGAGATATAAGGGATATACTGAATGATTATTGATATAATGAATATAAGGAACTCCAAATTCTGATCTATCTTATGTGTGTATGCTATTTTATTCTGATTTACAACTGGTCTTGGATCCGGAATACCTTATTATGTTGACTCAATTGAACCTACTCCGGGGTATAGACTACAAACAGCAGAGATCTTTTGGGAACAGAACTCCGGTCTATTTCCCTGAGATTTCTTGCTAACAAATCCTAGTGCAACCTATGAGAACCGTTGATTTGCAATTAAGCACATGCGGCATGATCTCCATCTTGACAGCAACTCTATACATGTCTAAATGCAGATCATAGTTGCCACCATTCAGCATTTTTTTCTGGATTTTCCAGCAAGACAGCCTTAGGTTCACCTCAGGTCTCCCTTGTGGGTCCATTCTGACCACAAGGGACCTGAGGTGCCCAGGCCAGATCTTGGACAAACCTAGGGCTGTCCCAGACCCTAACCAGAATTGTATTTATTCAATACACAGGCCTAAACAGAAGAACTAGGTAGCATACCTTTTCCCCATGGGAATGTGTTGCAACTGAAGGATGTGCCACAATGACTTGTGTCCCTTCCTCCATCTTGCATGAACTATCATACCTTGCAGATTTTTTACTCACAATTTAAGATTACTGTGACTTTATATATAAGGTTGAAACTCTGATAATCTGAGAAATGAATAATATTAATATATAAAGATTTCCTTGCTGACGATGCCTTCTATTCTTACAGGTAAAAGATATTTTGGAGATATTTTTTAACAGAATATTTATGAGGCCTCTACTGCTTAGGGAAATAAAACAACAATTCATATAAATAACCAGTGCAACCAAAATTTTAATGGATCTCCAAGTTTCAAAAAGAGTGGATATGTTTTGGACTTGCTCCATTAAATATATATATATGAATTCAGTGGTTTGTTGTTAAGGTGAAGTATTTGAACACCCCAACCAAATACAATGTTATAATGATGTTCCAGCCCGAAGTCAGGTCAGTTTTTTGGAGCAGATGTAGGATCTAAAGGTATGTTAACATTAGTAATTATAAGAAAGGTGAACTGCCTTCGGCCATTGCAGTCTACAACTAGTACTTTTTGAAAACTGTTTAAAGGAATTCACTCTTTCTATATCACTTTTATAGCATAAAATTTCTGACATATTCTATCTTCTTTCTCTCATGCTAAAGGACTTGTATGGTAAGATTCTATCTTCTTCTTACTCTTGTGCTGTTAACCTTGGGCAAAGGATAGTAAACAGTATCATAAGGTGCATGTTTTCAAATACACATAGTGACTCGATGTTACACCCTAATCGTGTAGTTACTATTTACTATTACTATGTACGGTAAATGTGAATGTAATGTGAATTCTGAAGATGAATAAATTGTGCTTGCACTTTGTTATCAACGCATTATGAATGAATGTTATTTCATTTAATGTTATGAGAAGAAATGCATATACATGAAATCGATGGATAATGAATTAATATTCTAACTATGGAGATGTATTATGTGAATGCATGTTTTGTTGAACAGCTGACTACCATGTGCATAATTCCTCCAAGCGGAGGGGAAGTATCACTCAGGAGAAGATCTTGGTCGGGTAACCAGTAATGTAACCTATCTAAGCTTACACACACTCACAATAGAAAGGTTGAGTCTAGACATAGTGTTGGGGAAATGGTAAGTCATCCTTAGTATGATGTGTTGCATTAGTAAGGGTCTTGATTACTGTTGAGTGCATTCCTACATGATGTCATGTGTCTTTGAGTTTTCTGTCGATACATATTTATGTCAAAGTGTATATGTGTATGTAGGAGTACATACGTATTGTTTGACGGGTAATGATAAACAAGGATGTATGCATTCGAGATATTGAATGGATCATTTATGTTGCTATATATATATAAACAAACACACATAAGCGTAAATGCTTAATAGAGGAGTGTGTATACACACACACATATATATATAGATATATAATATATAGTATTATTATGTGATTGCTATCTTGGTTGTATTCATTTGTATATCGAATGTATACATGCTTTATTGACATATGAAATATATGTTATATATTTAAAGTTGATTATATGCTTTGAAGTTGATTATCATTGGCAATGATTATAGGCCGATTTGCTAACTTAAACAAAGGCCGAGTATATAATTCATTATGGCCGTCATTAGAGGCTGAATATTATTCATGCTGTTCACACATTAAAGGTGAGTAATCTGCAAATCAATTTGCAATCATGAAGTCGATATAAGTAATAAGACTTGGTCGACGCCTTGTATGGAATTATCTTTGACTTAGTAAACTTCCAAATGCCATGTCATTGAGTAAATATCAGCAACTGATAAATGTGTACAAGATTATGAACAGCAGGTCGATGAATTGATCAAACCATTTAATGAGGCAAATCGACTCATGCTAGACTAAGTTGATATGAGTTATGTGTTGCACATTTGATATTGACTAATTCAAATATGTAGTAAATCGTGTCAACTGTTGGAGAGATTTGTTTGCCTTGACGCCACCTTATGAATCCTATTTGCTATAGATGTTCATTGTGTTGTACCCCAAATTAAAATTTTTGCTACACTTAGGCATTTTGAAGAAATGGTCAAAAGTCTTGTTAAAATTGTCAAAAAAGGTCAAATTTGGGAATTTGCATGTCTTGCATGAGGGTCAAAAACTCGAAATTTTCAAAATCTGATGATCTGGGTTTGCTCAGAGTGACCAAGTCTACAAAACCCAAATCTTAGATTTTCGGTCCTAAACTTTAGGAAAATTTCTATTTTTAGAAACTTTCTAAAAATATAACTTTTTTCTGGGTTTTTTTGGGTTTCTTTTGAAACGGATGCTGGCAAAATTTTCTAAAATAGAAAATTTCTAAAAATAGGAAGTTTGGCTATTAGGGTTCAAACTGATTTTGATTGGTCGAAAATACTTCCTCATCAGGCTGGTCCAGTCAAAATCATCAAAAGATCAGGTTTGCCCTAGTGGGTCTATTCTGCTTTTTCAGAAGCTTCTCAGGAGATCCAATGTCATTAATGGAGGTCACTCAACTATCAAGTGTCAGATTCAAAGTCTCAAGCACTGCATAGATCAAGAAACTGCAACAAATGATCGAGGGAAGAAGAACGGAGAATGGAAATTGAAGAATCATGAAAATGGAAAATTTTTGGCTAACTCTGGAAAGCTCAGGCACCCCCACCCAATAAAAGTGCCTAGAGTTTTGTGCCTTAGAAAATTTTCATCTCCAACAATCAAAACAATGGCAAGCACGTGGAATGAGGAAGAAAGTTGAAATTTGTAAAATAAAAACTAAAACTACCAAGCATGGGCGCCCCAAGAAGAGATAGGCACCCAGTCTCTCAAGAGGTCAGATGATGAAATTAGCGTTTGCTCATCCCAGACAATGTTGCTCAGAATCTTCTCAGCTCCACAGTGAATCCATTAACACAGTCATCTAAAATTGAAGATCAAACAAAGAGGTCTCAATCAAGAAGCAGAAGCCAAATCATGAAATCATCAAAAAATATTCTAAGTCTGGAATTTTGGGTGCCCAAGAAGAGATAGGCACCTAGGGTTTTGGAGGCCCAAATCCAACAATTAGGGTTTTCCAAATCAATCAATCTCTTCAGAATCCTACCAGCTTCACAATGGATATCTCAACAAAATCATCAGATCATTTAGCTGTCGGCAAATTTAGATCAAATGGAGGGCATAACATGAGACTTCAAGAATGAGGGTTGAAAAAGAGCCAAAAATGGTTGTATGGAATTCTAGGCACCCCAGAAGGAGATAGGCGCCCAAGAATTTGAAGGTCTAAAACATCAAAGTAGTAGCTACAGTCTCCAACATGTCTCCTTTAGTTTTGAAGTAGCTCTCCAACATGTCTCCTTTAGTTTTGAAGCAGCTCTCCAACACAATCATCAACAAGTCCATCGGAGTTGGCAGTCAGCAGATATTGAAGGCAGAGCGAAGGGATGAAGTCAAAAGCAAAATGACAATTTCAAGAAAATTCTAAGTCCGAAAGCCATGGGCGCCCCAGAGGAGATAGGTGCCCAAGCTTTTGAGGCCTTGAAAGCAGTTTTCAGGAAATATTATTCCCAAGAGACCCCCTTCAAAATCCTCTAAGCTATCCAATGAGCCCAACCATCAATTCATTGGACCACTTGATCATCCAAAAACAAGAATCCATCAAAAGATCAAGAAAAACAATGATAAAACTTCAAGAGCATAAAAATGGCTAACACTAGTAAGCCTGGGCGCCCCAGGTAGCCAGGGGCGCCCATGATTTTGAGGGATCAAATGAAGTTTTTATCAGAAGATGCCTCCATACAAATCTCGTCAGATTCGATCAAGCTCCGCAATGGATCATTCTACCAGATCACAGCATCAACCTAACCTCTGGAATTCAAAACCAAACTGAGGTCAAAATCAAGCCGAGTTTTGAAAAAGAGTAAAAAATGGCTAAGTCCTTCAAGAGTGTGTTGTGACCTTTTCACACATCACCCCATTCAAAATGGGGACCCCCCCCTAATTTTTGTCCCATTCGGGTCTTTTGGCTCTGGTTTTGGGTGGTTTCGCGATTGTCTCTCTTTGTTCCTTCTATCTTTCCGAGGATGTACCCATCTTTTGGCCCAATTTGAAGCTTTGGCCAAGTCTGGAATGCGTTTTGACAGATTAGGATTTTATTTTTCAGGCTTGGTTTTGGGTTAAATTGAGTGAGCAAATTGAAATTTGAGCTTAAAACTGCAATCAGGAGGCTTCAGGCAGGTTCCCATTAAAATTTCATTGAGTTCTGACAACTTAATATTTTTAGTAGGTGCCCCAGTTTAGGGCTTTTCCCTAGGGTTTTGGAAATTTGATCACATCACTGAGTTTAAACCCTTTCGGGGGACTTGCATGCAAATTTTGAATGAATTCCGAGAACTTTCTATTTTTAGCAGGTCCACTTTTGGCAAGCATGGCATCATCCAAGCAACTCCAGCACTTCAGCTTTCAGAACAGAGCACTACGCAATGAAAACGACATCAAACGGAAGTCTACAAAAGCGTATGCAATGAAATTAGGGTTTCCTACTTCTGTGCCTAAAATGAAGGGTGAAACTCGAGAAAAACTGAAAACCAATGTATCCCACTACGATCAGCATTCTTCGAGGAATCTGCTGGTAAAATTTGAGCGCATTCTGCACACTTACTATTTTTAGTAAGTCACTTCCAGGACAGGGCTTAAAATAGCAGGCGCACACAAAAGGCTGGCGTGAAGAGGTTTGTCATGTCATGAGGGTCAAGGTGAGCGAAAATCAAGTCTTAAAAAGTTGGAAATTCTTGGAAATCGTAACGACTTCAGAAGTTACTAAAAATAGAAAACGAGGCTGAACTAGGGTGAAAAAACGCCTAAGGCAGTGAAGATGAAAACACAATGAGAAAGAGGGTTTCAAACACGCCCATCATGGAGAAATTTCTAAGGCAAAAGAGAAACATAAGCACACCCTGTTAAATGTGCCCTTGAAGAAGTTGAGTGAAATTTGTTTGAGTCATAAACATGAGCTCGCCCTCTAGAATGCGCCCTCAACACAAAGAGGACCCTATGAAATGCACCCTCAAGAAGATAAAAATTTTCTAAGTCATGAAAAATGGGAGCACACCCCTCAATATGCGCCCTAGAACAAGAGGTGAAACACGCCCACAAGGAAGAGATGAAATTTTCTAAGGCATTGAGATAAGAAGCAAGAGGGGTCAAATGCACTCTAGGGAGAAAGTCTGATGATTGAGAAATTTGACTAAGTCACAAAAACCTAAGCTCACCCCTCAATATGCGCCTAGCACACACATAGCCAAATGTGCCCTTAAGGTGAGAATATTTTCTAAGGCATTAACATGAGATGGCACCCAAGGAAATGCGCCCTACTAGAGAGCTGGAAAATTGTCTAAGGAAAGAAAATGAAAGCTCAACCCTTCAAATGCGCCCAAGAGGAAGTAGAAGATGAAGAAAATCTTCTAAGGCATTGAAGATGAAATCACATGGGTCTAAGTGCGCCCTAAGAGAAGAGGACATGAAATGCACCCTAGGAGGAGTGGACACGTGAAAATCTTCTAAGGAAAATCAAAACAACAAGGCTCCAAATGCACCCTTGAGACGAGGTAAGAGAAATCTTCTAAGGCATTGAAGATGAAATCGCATGGGTCTAAGTGTGCCCTAAGAAAAGAGGACATGAAATGCACCCTAGGAGGAGTGGACATGTGAAAATCTTCTAAGGAAAATCAAAACAACAAGGCTCCAAATGCGCCCTTGAGAGGAGGTAAGAGAAATTCTCTAAGGCACAAAAATGAGATGACCTCTAAAATGCGCCCTAAGCTTCAACATGAATATGCGCCCAAGGTGGGATAAGTTAACATGAAAAGTTCTAAGGCATGGAAAATGAAAGAGGAGTCCCTAAATGCGCCCAACAATCAAGTGGAGGTGAGAAATACCCTAAGGCCTAAACATGAGTTAGACCTCCAAAATGCGCCCTATGAGAAGAGGGCCTCAAATGTGCCCAAGTTCAGACTTCTAACACCAAACACACCAACATCAAAGTGCACCCTAGGCAAGATGTTAAGATGCGCTTAGAACATGAGAATTATACGTCTAACACACACAAGGTGGTAAAAGCGCCCAAAGGTGGAAATACATGAGAGATTTGTCTAAGGCAAGTTAAAATAAATACATGAAGGAAAAATGCGCCCAAGCTTACAAGACGTATTATACAGAGATACCCGGGGACGCGTCCCCCCCCCCCACCCCCCAAATTCCCCGTCCCGGTTCCGGGGATGTCCCGAGTACCAGGGAATGGCAAGGGGGGAGGCGTTGCAAAATGTAAGGAGGGCGAAGGACAACCCCAAAGGGGGGGACGGCTGGGAGGGAAGCGGGACAGTATCCCCCTGGCGATTTGGGAAAACTTACCCAAAAAAAAAAAAAAAAAAAAAAATTAAAAAGGGCCTTGCCTACGTGGCATGTGTGGGCCCTCATGTTTTTCACTCCTTTATGAAAGAAAAAGGGCCTCTAAAACTTCATTCTATTCATTTTGTTTGTTTGAGCAGCCAAGGGTTTGAGAGGAAAAAAAGTTGCAGCCATTGAAGGAGAAGGAGCAGCAGTTTGAAGGAGGAGAGGAGGTTGAAATAGTGTTGTTGGGAGTGCAAATCCATCAAAGAGGTATGCATTTCCTTTCCCTATTTTCATTTTTTCATTTTTTTGCAAAATATGAAGTATACATAGTCTGATTTTTTTTATTTTTTTGCATTTTCAGTCAAAACTTGCATTCTAAAAACAAAAAACATGAGCAGCAGTGAGGGTGGGAGTGATAGTGAAGTTGAAATGCAAGCTAGAAGGGAAACTAGAAAGCAAATAACCCCTACCCAACACCATCCTTCATCAACCAATACCAATACTATGAAGGACTATGCAAAACACACATTAGACAAAAAAAAACCATTCCTTCAATTTGTGACAGCCAAGGGTGAAAGACAAAAAAATTCAGGGGGGAGTAGGGTATGGTTTTGCCATGTTTGTGAAAAGGAGTTTAGGGCCAGCTACACTAGAGTTAGGTCTCATTTTTTGGGTGAGGTGGGCCATGGAGTTAGAGTGTGTCCTACATTGACAAATGCACTATTTATAGAGTGCCAAAAAATTCAAATGGAGTGTGATGGTGGGGTTCATGGTGGGTCTCCTTCTTTCCCAAGTTCACAATCATCTATGCCTACTCCTACTCCTAATCCTTCCACAATTGGTAGTAGTGTTATCTTAAGAGGAAAGAGGAAGTTGATTGGTAGTGATAAGGCAACCTCAGTTGAGTCCATGTTTCAAAACCAAGCACGAGAAACCACTGAATCCTCCATTGCCAAATTCTTTTTTGCCCATGCTATTCCATTTCATGTGGTCCGTTCCTCTTATTTCAAACAAATGGTGAAAGACATAGCCACTGTTGGTCCTTCATTCGTACCCCCTAGAGATCATAAGCTACGCACCACCCTCCTAGACAAAGAGTACTCCAAAGTTAATGTGTTAATGGAGGAGATGAGGCAAACATGGATGAGGACAGGGTGCTCTATAGTGATGGATGGGTGGACTGATTGTAGACATTGGCCACTCATCAATGTCATAGTCACATGCCCTGTTGGTTCTTATTTTCTTAGAGCCGTAGATTGTTCAGGGAGACGTAAGGATGCTGACTTCCAATTTTCCATTTTGAGAGATGCCATAGAGGAGGTTGGGGCTGCAAATGTGGTGCAAGTGATCACCGATTCAGCACGTGTGTGCAAATCAGCTGGGTTGATGGTGGAGGGTACTTACAGGCACATATTTTGGACCCCATGTTGTGTTCATACATTGAACAATGCATTGAAAGACATAGGGAAGATGGATTGGGTGAAGAAAACGGTGGCAGAAGCTAGAGAAATTTAGATGTTCATTTGCAACCACCACACCTCACTTGCTCTCTTCAGGACATTTTCAAAGGAGTTTCTCAAACCTGTTGATACAAGGTATGCCATTTACTTCATTTTGTTTCACTTTCAATTTGTATTCATAATCTGATTTTGTTTTAAATTTTTATTTTTTAATGAATCATTGAATTAATGAATGTAGATATGCCACATACTTCATCCTATTGGAGAGGATGGTTGAGGTGCATGAGCCTCTACAACTGATGATGGTCAATGCTGAGTGGACTAGATGGCCTAATGCAAGTTCTACTCAAGGAAAGAGCATCAAACAAAAGATCCTCGATGATGATTGGTGGGCCAATGTGAGGTAAGACATATTAGATGGCTGATTTTCATATTAAATTTCTGATTTTAATATTTTAATTTTATTGTCCAATGTTCCAACTTTTGAAGTTTCTAACATGTCAAATAACTTGTCAACTAATTATTTTGAACTTTTTGTTTGCATTTTGCAGATATATTTGCTCCTTCATCTCGCCCATTGTAGATGTCATTAGATATGCTGATACAGACTCTCCTAGTCTTGGAGAGATATATGAGACATTTGACACTATGCTTGGGAAGATCAGGCAAGTTATTTTGGCAAAGGACCCCACTTTGGATTTATATGAGCAACACATTAGGCCCATTGTGACGCGGAGGTGGAATACAATGAACACCCCGCTTCATATGGCTGCCTTTGCTCTAAATCCAAAATGGTATGCACCAAGGGATGGTAGGGTGCCTCCATGTGATGATGCTGAGGTTTTAGATGGGTTCACACGGGCCATTGAAAAGATTTATCCACCCGAGCAAGCTTCACTACTTCGGTCACAATTTCTAGACTTTGCTAATCTTAATGGCCCAAACTTGAGTAAACCACAAGCGAGGTTGGATAGAGCTATATTAGCTCAATCGAACCCTATTGGATGGTGGACCTATCATGGGAGAGATACACCGCAATTGAAGATACTTGCCACTCGCCTTCTTGCACAGGTTGCTAGTTCCTCTGCTACAGAGAGGAATTGGTTCACGTATAGCTTTATACACTCCCTCAAGAGGAATAGACTTACCTCTAGACGAGCGGAGAAGCTAGTGGCTGTTCATAGTGCTCTTCGGCTTCAGGATCGGCAGACTCTAGAGTATCGACAGACTCCAGCTCTACGGTGGGATATTGATCCCGAGGACGCGGCTCAAGTAGATGAGGAGGAGACAATTGAGGGCTTGGTTGGGGTCCCATTGGCTGAGGAGGAGCATTACAGTGGCAGTAACTCAGAGGATGACTCTGATTTTGATGCGGTTATGAGAGATGATTAGGGGCAGCAGTGCTCTTTGTTTATTTTGTATTCATTATTGACATACGATATTGTATTTTGATTTTCATAGCAAACTAAAACTTTAAAACTATATGGCAGCAATGTAGCCTTTGGGCATTTTGATATAAGTTTATAAATTGTAACTTGGAGGTTGTTTCATGATTCGTGTAACTGTATGTTAATTTTGAATGCGTATTGAGTATTGGCATAATGTTGAACACAAATGTTATATGTTAATGTTCTATAATGTGTATTATGCATGCCTTATTCATGTTATCTATTGAATATTTAAATTCCCTATATTTTTAAAATTTTCCCTATATTTTTATATAGCCGTCCCTTGCCGTCCCTAATTTTGGCCTCAAAAATCGGAAACTTGGGGACTTGTCCCGCTGTCCCCTGTCGTCCCCGTCCCGGAAACTTGGGGTAACCTTGGTATTATACGCCATGATAAAGTTGGATGAGAAATTTTTCTAAGGGAAGAAATATGAAGCTCAAGATGTGATATGCGCTTGGCAAGTAAGATGATGATGAAATACGCCCATGTAAAGGGGGTGAAATTTTAAATGTTGGAGATTTTAAATGGGTTGGATAATTTCCCCATAAATATTTGAGATAACCAAGTGTTACAAGGAGTTAAAAAGGAAATTTTAAATAAATCAAATGATTCCCCTATGAACATTTAAAATAACGAAATATTAACAAGCAGTTAAAAGGGGAAAATTCGAATTTTGCATGGGAAAGAATCTTCAACGAAAGAAAATTTTATGACGACCGGGACCTGTCTCGATGACAACTCACCCATCTCCTCTCCAAAGTTAGAAATTGCCAAGTAGTGGAAGGAGAGATTTAATGAACTTGCTAAAATAAACTCCCTCACACAATTATTTAAGCCACGAAGTTTTTATTTTATTCTCACCAGTTGCAAGTACGAAGTTGTGGCTCTAAGAGTGAGAAGAAAAGTGTTGAGGTGAAGCTACTGAAGTGAGCAAGTCAAATTAGCAAGCTTGGGTGAAATTTTTCTAAGTGCCCGAAGTTATACTGCTGAAAAGTGTTGAGGTTTGAAGTTCGAAATTTTAATGCTGAAGGCTCTTCTTTTTCGAAGTTTACTCCATATTTTGGCCATCCCGAGGTTATTTATTTTCTGAATTTAAATTTTAATGCTTATCTTTTATTTTGCAGGATGGCTGAAGCTACCAGAGTCAACAGAGCTGTAGGCAAGGCTGCAAATGCTGAATCGAGCAAGGCCAATGTGTCCAAGCAAGCAGTGATAAAGAAGCTGAGCAAGACATTTCTTCCTGAATCCAAGTTTACATCAAAGCTGGGAGAGCTGAGTGATACAAATCTTGGTTCATACAATCTTGGAGCACTTAGAGGTCGAATGTACAGACTAGGTGGCCACCCTCCATCAATCACAGCACATCAGATTATGAAAAGTGGACTCTATGCAGCTACTGGTTTTCCACCAGCCATCTAGTGCCCGAAGCTGATTATGGAGTGCGCCAACTGCTACAGACCGGAACGAAGGACCATTGTTTCCCCTAATGGAAAATTGTTTGCCAATCTCACGCCTAAGGCCATTGGAGAGGCGTTTGGAATCCCCGCTTTTGATAAAATGATATACAAAACAAAGGAAAGGGCTGAAAGGATGTACGCCTCTTCTTTTGAGAGGTGTGCCAGGATGATAAATTCTATTTGGATGCAGAAGCCCAGACCTCCTCGCACCAAGCTTCCCAAGCAGATTATCTCGAACGATGTGAAGCAAGAATATTGTGATTTGATAATGATGCTCAGCCAGGTGAATGGAAGCTCTCAATCATACATCTTCGAGCCATGGATGTTTTACTACATCGGGATTGTGCTGGAAGGGAAAGACTATGTAGACTGGGCAAGAATGATAAGTGACAATTTGGATGAGCAGTTCAGGAACCTGAGGAGAACTAAGACGTTCTACATGAGCTCATACGTGATATATATGCTAGCTCGAATGACTAAGTACAGAGGAATAACCTATAAGGAGCCAATTGGGTGTGGTCCTGAACAGTTCAAAATTCACGAGGCTTGCCCACAATTGCACCTGAGCAGTACCTCCAGCTACAAAAGGGTGAACGATGCCTTCACCATGCACATAGCCAGGACTCTTCAGCAGAGAACTCAACAAAGAATATCAAAAGAGGCTCAAGAGTTGATCGAAGAATACGGATATTGGTTTATCCAATTTCTAAAGTTCACCTATATCAGGCTGCAGGGGTTCACATCATATCCATACAGATTACCAAGATACCCCACAGATAGGATGGTAATGTTAGAAGTATCTAGGCAGCTCACTACCTATGATAGAATTCAAAAAAAGAAGAAGAAAGAAGGGTTGGATTTCCCGCTCACCATGGGAAATTCAAACGAGGTTTGTCCATCCTTGCAGGCAGCCAAAGAAGCTGAAGATGAGCTGCAGTTCTTCCACCTCTCATACCACACTAGCAGACAGGATTTCGATCCTTATAACAATATCAGAATGGTGCAAAGTGTGGAGTATAGGCACAAGGCACATATTGAGGACTTTTGGGCTAATGCGATAGATGATGCTGAAGTTAGAAGAAGAATATTTACCAGAATTCCCTTGAAGATGATCAGAGAATACGAGATTGTTCCTGTTCCAGATCAAGTAGATGAGGACGTGAATGTTGTGCATCCGGATTATGAATCAGTAAGAAACACGGCGGTCCCACTACCTGATTGGTTAGAACCGGAGATTACGGACTTAGACACATTATGCATACCGGTTTTGACATTCACGAGGAATTGGTTGGAAAGGCACGTGAGTAGACTTAAAAGCAAATCAATTCCTCTCACTTACAATCTCATGGGTGACCATAGGCCGCTAACAGCTGGGAAAAGAAAACAAGTCACCCAAGCTTCAAAACCACAAAGAGAGGTGCAAGTTCAGCCGGTGCCTCAGAGGGTGGAAGAAGCATCACCCATGCCATCACAGACTCACTCTTCGAGTGTGCAAGAGGTGTCTTTGTTTGGGAGCTAGAGAAATAGATCGAACGAGGAGCAAGAATTCCAAGAGGTAAACCAACCACCTCTTAGAGAGCCAGATAGTCTAAGTGTCAACGCTCCTAGGAGAGAAAATCAGCAGGAAGAAGAAGACGAGATGGCAACAGATACCCACTTCCAGCAGATGATTGAGACAGCGCTAGAAGATGAGAATACTATAGGGCAGGAAGCTCAAGGTCCAGGAGAGGATGTTCAGCAGATGGAGACTGATGAACCTCAGCAAAACATTGTTAGAGAAGAAGTGTGTGAAGAAGAAGCAAGAGAGGAGCAGCCACTTATTGTTTGGAATCCGCAGCAAGCAGTGCCAGATTGGCTCAGGGAAAGAATGAGAAAGGATCCTGAGGAGGAGACTGACCCGGCGATTGAAATGGAAGAATTCCTCAGCAGAATCAGCTGGCCACCAGAAAAGAAGAGAGCCAGAAAGTTTTCAAAGATATCCATAGATAAGTCCAGTTCTCACACACTTCACGTGGTTGTTCCTAGGGAAGAGGCTGCCCTACAGGAGCTTAGGATGTACCTAAGAATTATGTGATCACTACCATGGAGTTAGGCTGCCCTACAGGAGCTTAGATAATTGAAGAATGTGATAGCTCCTATCAGGCTCTAAAGGATAGGCTGCTTCGGACGGAAGGAAAGTACAAGAGGTTAAAAAGAGAACACAAGACGTTGATTGGATATGTGCAGCACTTAGCACATCCGTGTGGATAGGAGAATCTAGTAGTTGATCTTCCAGCTGAGCTTCTAAGGGAATCAATCAGTGGCCTAGAAGATTTGAAGAAGATGGCTCAGGAGGCAGATAAGTGGGTTGGCAATATCCGCATTGAGGTAGATAAGTGGGTTGGCAATATCCTTTGATGATCTCGCCTATTCTTTTCAGCAGGCCTCTGGTATTCTTATGCGCATGGATAATGTTGATCAAGCTTGGAATGAAACCCATATTTATCAAGATAAAACCGTTCCTTGCTTGGCAGCCTTAATGCATATGCCCACACAAACTTTGGTTGAAGGAGGAGTGATCCAGGAGGGTGATAGATATGACTTCCCGGGATGGTATTCTTCAGCATTCACAGGGTGAGGCTTCTTCGATACAGCACAGGAAAAATATGTTAGAGTTAGAAAGGCTATGGGAAATATACAGGAAGGAGTCTTGAACACACTTGAAGCCTTGTTTGCTAAAAGGCCGACTCCAGAAGAGGTAACTACGGATAGCCTGAAGGGCAGATTGGAGCCTTTCTTTTCGGATGTGAGATCATTTACCCAGGTGGATTTTGAGAACATTTCAACCTTCTCCAGCATCATCCAGAGCACTCAGGATGCCTTGGTTGCTTGGGGGAAATCTTGCACTCGGCAGGGGCAGGCGATCACGGTGCTCGAATTTCAGCTCAACCATATTCCACCCATCTCAGTTCAGGAGGTTGAGGCAGTGTTGACCAGATTCACCCAATTTGCAGTCAAAGAGGACACTGGGAACGCATTTCTGGATGAGAATCTTCTGGAGGATAGTGGGCATTAAATGCTCATAGTGGTCAAAGAGAGAGAGTGGGCATTTTGTGCTCATTTATTACCCCACTCCACTTTCTGGCAGTTTTTAGGGCAGAATCTTGACTAGGGCTTATGTGGCTCAATCTGAGCCATTCATTGTAATTCAATCTGAGCCATCCGTTGGAATTGGCCAGCTATAAAAGGGGCATCCCCCCTCATTTGTATCATATAGAGAGCAAAGGAGGAATAGAGAGAGATTGATAGCATAGCATAGATTGATAGGAAGAGAAAGGAAAGTTTTCAATTGAATGCTTTGTAAGAAATTGTTGTGAACACTCCTATAATAAAAAGAATTGTCATTGCTTGTGATTTCATCTTTTATTGTGGGTAGTTAGCAAGGTTTCTTCATCCTTCCAATTCACATAGAATCTTAAAGTAGAACTTAGAGTAGAATAGATTTCATTTCATGCAAGTAGATGATTGTGGAATGTGGTGGTTCAATTGAGCAAGCTTCGCTAATCCATACCACTAGTGGGCTCATTGATGGTGGGTTTGCCTTGTGTGGTCGACTGGAATAATTTGGACCTAACTTCGATTATGATTTACATGTTGGTATGCGTCGTTGTGATGGTGTCTTCATGTTGAGTTGTAATCTGAATATTTCTAGTTACTCCTTTGAAGATTGCACCAATTTTGTGGAAGTTGTCCAAGGTGAGGCAAAACAAAGCTCGGTTAAAGTTTGTAAGAGTTGCTCTCCACATCCTGCGCCTAGAGTAGATCATAGCATTTTTAATCCCTGCGGCCATTCAAATTCAGTACTTTCTGGTTAGTTTAGGAAAACTCGAGCTTCATTGACAAATCTTCTGAATCTTGAAAATCCCTTTCTCTCAGAGCGAACAATTGTGTAAGTCCCCTTGAAATACTAGCAAATCACATCAAGCCAACTGAGTCTACGTCCACTGCACAAAGGAATCTTGGAGTTGAATGCATGATCTTTCGCAATCTTAGCATGCAGGAGATTTTGATCAAGATAGGATAGAGTGACCGTTGGAAACTTTATTCTGTGTTGGTGCGGACATAAAACATCCGTCAACAAGGTGGCGTCCAAACTCTCATGCCTTAGAGAAATTTTCAAAAAAAAATAAAACAAAATGAAAGCGCCCAAGTTCAATGCACCTGATTTAGGGTTTCATGACTCTAAATTTAGGAAACAAAGCAGCTTTCAATCTAAAACTTATTTAAGGCAGCCTAGTGCATTCATTCTTCATAATTTTTTGCAAGTGACTTCAAGGCAAGAGAGGAGAAACCAAGAATTTTTCCTATTTTCGGAATTTGAAGGCTAAAACTTGAAGAATTTTTATATTTCTTCATAATTTTCAGATCAGCTCACAAAGAGGCTCCTTTTCTTCATGCTTTTTTCTCCAGGGCATCAATTTTCAGGAGGCTATTATTTTCAATTTTCAACAATCTAGGTCAGCTCAGTTCTTGATTCTGAACAACTTTGGAAAAAAAACCATTTTCAAGAAACTGCTTTTTCCTTGCATGTCCAAGAAATCTTCATTATTTTCGAAAACTGATCAACTAGGTCCACACAGAACGTGATTCTGTACAAAACCCAGCTCTCAACTTTTTTGATGAAAATCCTAAAATTTTATGGTTTCTGCTTTTTCGACCAGCCTTCAATATTTTCCAAAATGAACGATCTGGGTCTTCTTGCAACGAAGTTCTCTACAAAACCCAGGTCCCAGCTTTTTTCGACAAAATTGTTTTTTTAGGAGAAATCAGCCTTCAATTTTCAGTCATTTGCACAAAAGGTGTCCGAACATAGTCGAGTTTACTATTAAAATTCAAATTTTTCAGCATGCAGTACTCTCCCGTGGGATTCAGAACCAAGCCAGTATTGTATCTTGTAGCCTCAGGCCGGACGATGATGAGAAGTTCTTTTCAAACACCACCATGGACAAAAAACTTCATCATCTCAGCTAAAGAACATGAAAAGGTGTGATATGAGAAAAATGGCAAGTATCGGAAAAGAATTGTACAATACTCTTCCGTAGGAAAATCAAGAGAAGAGTCAGAAGCATAAAATTGCAAAGCCACCAAGTTATCAATTAATGAGTCATCTTTTGGTGTAGCAATGTTTTTCAAGAATAGAACTCATAAAGTAGCTGAAGATGTCAAAGATTCCCTAAGTTCAATCGCAGAAGGTGACGAGATCCTGGAAAAGGGTAACTTTGCTATAGATAGTATTGATGCTCCTGATAGAGATACAATTTCCAGCTTTTTGGCAGATGTGGTTGAGATTTAAAGCAGCAGTGAACTAGAAGCTTTCTTTGAGCTTTCTTTCCATTCTTATCTCATGCTTTCTTTCTATTCTTGGTCCAGGCTTATCCCTTCTTTGAGAGAGAAAAGAAAACAAGATGTAATAGTTGGCATTTCCCTGTTTTTATGCTTTCATAGGTTGTCAGATGCTTATCTTGTTTTAGTTTTAGAAATAAAGTTTGCATGTTGGCAAGTCTTAGTTGTAAAAGCAAGGAGATTTTAGGGTTCCCTACTCCTCTGCTTGTGTATAAATAAGGGCAGCCTTGCCCATTTTTCTTAACAGTTATTGTGATAGCAAATTGTTGAGCCTATTTTTCTTGCAAGTTGTTTTTGTTCAGTTTCATGTTCACTTAGTGTAAGAGCAAGCTTGTATGCCTCTTTAGCTGTAAGTTATTGTTTAGTGCATGTGTCTTGTGTCAATGTATTCTGGTTTGATGGCTAAATTGTAAGACTATTTTGCTACAATCTTGCTGTCCCAGAAGTGTAATCTTTTGTCCTTGAGATTTGAGAAATAAAGTTTTGTGCCTACTTTTCCCTAATATAATGTCTCAGATTTCCGTTTCATGTGTTATGCTTATATGATCTCTATTTCAGCTTGCATTGAAAGTAAGTAGATGTGCGTTGAGAGAAAGTTTATTTAAGTATTTATGTCAAAGAATCCTTGTTAATTTCTAACTCTCTTGCTCTACGTTTACTTGAGAAGTTAGAAATGTCATTAGAGTAGGTTTAGTCGTAGTTGAACTTCCAAAAGAGAAAATCTCAGCTACAACGCTTGAGTTTTATAACTTTGTGCTCTTAGCTGAACAAAAAGATAGGCAAATTAGTTTTAGTTTAATTTCTTTTAAGCAACATCAGCAAAGAGGGAGCTTCCCCTCCTAATTCGAAGAGCAGTTTATCTGTGCATAGATGTTTGTTTCTAATCCGCATTCCAAAGGTGCGAATTGAAACACCAACTCATTGTGAAAGCAATTTGAATTACACCTTTTTCTATCATGTGCTGATTTGAAATAGTCTCATGCCATTGTCAACTAGTAAGGTCAACCTGTAGCTTTATTTAGCTGAGTATGTTCTTGTTTGTGCGCCACCTTTTAGCCAAGTCAAGTGAGTGGTTATGCATGGTTATTGCTATCAATACTCATGCCTATTCTGTAGGATGGGAAATCTCTTTTCTGTTGTATAAATAGTAGAGAAAACTCACTTGTTTGGGATGCATTCCTTTAGCATTTTACTTTGCATTCTTAGCTGCTTTATTCTGTTATATTTGAGAGAGAGTTTTGAGTATTTGAGGGAGAATAGTATATTGAGCGAAGTATTTTATCAACATGACAAATAGAAGTATATCGTGGCATCACTTGAGAAATCACAATCAAGCTAGTTGCTGTTTGGGAAAGCTGAATTGCAGTCAATCAATTGGATAAGCGAAAATAGGCATGAGGATAATTCTCCTTTATTTGTCTTAACTTTTGAAAGATTGTTTCATTAATGCTTTAATTAGTCTATTGTGAATGCTTGCATTTAGGGGAAAATAGTATTGTTTTGAAAGGGAATTAGAAATTGTTGATACTATTTGTGAAATGCCTGTATGAACTCCATAATAGGAGGATTATGTTTGTCATAAAGTATTACATACTAGATATGATTTGACATGGGTAGCTTAAGGGTTACTCATAGCTAAATTATTTGATTTGAGATATATTGAAACCTAGTGAGTTAGAGTTGCTACTTGATTAGTGGCATTGCACTCTTAATACAAAGTTATCGTATCAACAAGAGTAGACTCGTAGCTTAAACCCTTTTAATTAAGGAGATTATACTCTTGAATGGAATCATCTAATGTTATGACAATTCTTCAACTAAGGTCATTCATTGATAAGGCTATACTCTTAAATGGGTATCACTTATTGTAGGATATTTACTGAGCGGAGTCAATTATTTAATCTATGATTATGTTAACTGTTAAGGTTCATGTAGCTATACTCTAGATTATAAAGTTATACTTTAGACTAGTTTGTCTTTTGTAAGAATAGCTTGTTTATGTAAAGATAATCTCATATGTTATACCTAGGATAGTAATAACCATTGAAGGAGTAACTAGTGCTTAGGCTTGTTGGTAGAGATACCCTAGAGTATGTGGGATTAATGATAGGGTAATCTTGGGGTGAGAGATTATCCATGGGACGGATTACCTATGCATAAAATATAGTGGCCTTAAGTCAAAACGAGCTTAAAAGTGTAGGTGTATGTTGACCTTCACTCGAAGTACTGAGTGAGAACACTTTGGCCAAAGTAGTGTGATTGCCTTTAGCTCCACTGTCAGAACACCGTGTCCATGTAGTGCATGCTAGTTGCAGATTGTAGGGAATACAAATTCTAATCATGTAGGGCACAACACTAAACTCAGTGTGGTTTATCATACAAGGTTACTCAACCAATCTATTTGTCGAAGGGTAGGGCCATCTATCATCGATAGATGTGCGGGGGACCGCATATGAGTCCATGGTTGGCGAAAAGCGCTTGAGTGA
Source organism: Sequoia sempervirens (assembly GCA_007258455.2). Classification (NCBI taxonomy): domain Eukaryota; kingdom Viridiplantae; phylum Streptophyta; class Pinopsida; order Cupressales; family Cupressaceae; genus Sequoia; species Sequoia sempervirens. Next base: position 57,321,653 of record VDFB02109042.1, read on the forward strand.
TGCTTCTCCTCCTCAGCAGGCGACAGTATCAAAGGTTTTTGAAAGGCGGGAATCCTGGATCATCTATATCTTATGCTCTGAAGCTCAGAGGAGCTATGTATGTATCTTGTAACCATTTTTATGGGATGATGTAATCATGAATGATATACTTGAGTTCATTCAATATGATATCTATATTTTGGGAAGATTTGTAAAATTACATTGGAATGCATTGACAATTTGGAATTAATGTTATTTCAATTATGCAAGTAATTTACATTATGTTAAGAAAAATTTTTATTACTATGTTTTGGCATCATGGTTGTCACTTGAGGTGAAAACATTGGTAATTTTACTGAGAAGAACACAGGGGTTGTTACACTCGGAATTTTGAGCAAAACATTCTTCAAGTCTTAACTTCAAATCCTTTATATTCCTCTATCACAAGCTAATTGTAGTTTTATTTAAAGATAAATTTCCCCGGATTAGAATTGAATGATCCAAGGAAATAACGAGAATGTCTTCTGCTAATTTAGTTTTGTTGTCAAATAAAAAAAAAATCTACCTAAGCTTAAGAACCCTAAAAATCAATAATACTATCAGCTAGGAGGGTGAGAACAAGCTTATCAATTTAGTTTACGTGTGTGCTTAATATCTAGTTTTGACTTCAAAATTTAAGGTTTGAGAATTATTTTTTGCTTGATGTAAACAATGTAAAAAACTAAACATAGATCGTTTGAGAAAAAGTATGCAGATTACAAAGATAGAAAAAGATTATGTGAAGAAAGGAATCTTATACATGAAAGAGCATAATAACTACATCAATTTTCCAAAAGGATTCCTTAGAAAGTCTCACCCTATAAAAGTTATAAAGGCTAACATCTGAATCTGTGCCTCAATAGCCAGAGAATTAACATCTCTACAAAAACTTTTAAAAAGATTAAATTTCACCAGCATAGCGTGCTAAAAGGACCTCAATTCCCTAATTTAAGCAGAGAACCTCATGAAAAGTAGCATTACAGCAGGTTACAAAGGTAGAAAAAATCTAGTAACATAAAATCAATTTCAAGAAAGAAAAACTTTGGAATTCGGATAACGCCTTTAACCAATATATGACTCAGCATCTACCAAGATCACTTGGGACAAATTTAAAACATGTTTTAGAAAATTAAACTGACTTATGAATTACACTAATTCACGTGTTTTTCTCTGTTGTTAAAGAAGCATATGAATTCCATTTACAGAACATGCATTTTTCTATCTTTTAGAATTTTGAGGACTTTCTCCAAGTGGAAGCCTGAAGAATTATACTTTGCCGTGTGCTATTTTTCATGTAGACCATTTCTAATAGTTCTCAACTTCTCCTTATTACAATTATGGCTGTCATTTGTTATATACCTATTCCTTTTTAGCATTTCATGATATAACATAAGATGCATGCTTTAAAATTAATTGAAAAATCTTCATATTATTAAATAGTCACTACTAATGCCAATAGTGGCATGGTATGATGGTTAAGTTGTTGTGGTGTTGTTCTTGCCATCAAGATTCAAACCCCACTGGGGTGTAATTGTTGAATGTTTAAATTGGGGATGAGGTCCCCCGTTTGTGACCTCACCGGTTCATAGCTCTAGATCAAAAGCATTTATCCCTCAAATAAAAAAGAAATAGTCACTACTAATGCATGTATGCATAAAGAATAAAGCAGTCACATACCTTGACCAATTGGAGAATATGCCATCAGAGTAATGCCCAAGTCATTGCATGCTGCCTTTACGCCATTCTCTTCTGGTGCTCTGTATATCAGGCTGTAATTTACTTGATTTGAAGCTAATGGAATTCCTCTTTTTTGTAACTGAGCATGTGCTTTCCGAAGCCTTTGTTCTGGTGCATGCGGAAAATGCCCAGAATTTAGATCTCAACAAAATTATACTACTGAAATTCACAAAAATCTCAATTGATAATAAGTACTGAGTACTAATTATTCAAAGAAAATAGTCTTTCAATCATATCTAAAACCCCACTGTGATATATAAATATTACCACTATAATTTGATACCCCAACAGCCTTCACAAGGCCCATTTCAACGGCATCTCCCAGACCATCAATATATCCTGCAAGTAAAACATGATGAAGAGAATTCCTTCTGTTTCCAGAACTAATAGATGTGCATGAAAATTAAAGAATAAAATATTTTTAGATATTACAAGCAACTATCAATATTTGTTTGGCATGGTTTATAGTGCTAATGTAAGCAAGCATACATAAAATATTGCTAGCTACAAAATTCAAGTGTAAAACTTGCTTTACTTTACAAACCTTCATTTCCCCAAATTCCTGGCCTGCAAATAACCAAAAGTAATGCTAATTATCTTTACAGAAGACTCTTCCACAAAGATCAAAGATAAACATTCTAGAAAAGAAACATATACATTACCAATGCAGCTGGTAGAGATCTACTGAAGAAAGGCCTAGACGGTTCAGTGAGTCTTTAAGGGCCGAGATAACACTGCCTCTACCAAATCTCCAAGGTAAAGCTGCAAATTTTGTTGCAACTACTATATCTGTTGGGTCTCTTTTTTTCCTTTCTTTGATGAATCTAGAGAGAAAACAATTTATGAGTTTTTTATCCATCAATATTGATGAAGACATTAATACTTAAATATTAACAAATATAACAAACGATTTGAAACTTTAAGAGAGCATCATCTATTTTATCAGTCAACTTTCTTTGATAACTTTAAAGAAAATCTGTTGGATGTCCTTGTTGTCTTTCTTTGATGAACCTAAAGAAAACAATTTTAAAATTAAGAACTTTTTTCTGGAAATAACCTATGACACATTTATTAAATCCTTAGTGTTTCAGATTATCCTACACAATTCCATCACCATGATGTAGACATGTAAGATTGCAGAGACCTCTTATATAAATCTCTTTAAATTAGCTCAGATGCCAATTAGGTCAACCTAATGAAAGTATTAAACAATAAATTACTTAACTAATTTTTTTATTAGTATGCATTGCTCCTGGTTTAAAACTGACACAGTCAAAACCAGAAGCAACGCATATTAACATCATGGACTGTGTTATATATCTGCAATTTTTTTTATTTGTCCAATTACTATGGCAGTTCCAAACTAGCCATTACCTGCATAATTTCAGCCTTTTAACTAATTAGTCGATCCCCAAGATGCACAGTAAATAACTAATATATCAACCTAAGTTGCCAGTTTTGGTACTGGTTTGGGTTCGGGTTCAGGTGTTCGGTTCATGGGTTCGGCTAAAAAAAAATTAGGTTTGGGTTCGTTCATACAAAAAATATGTAAAAACATATATATGCAGCCTAGAAGCATGAATTAGGATTAGAATATCACATATCATATGAACAACAAAACTACTATAAACTTGAATGTCATTTAAAACATGCATGATAAATATTCATCATTCAAACTTCCAGTTCAATATTAAAATAATAATATCAAGTTCAACACTTTTAATCATCAAATGGATTTTCTAAATCATCAATATCAGTGTCAACATTGACATTAGATGATGTAGGAAGACTAGATGAATCACAAGCAGTGCCAGTGCCACTGTCATTAGCACTCATAGTGTGCCCATGCTCGCTATCAGACTCCTCATATACAATATGGTGGGAAGTGGAAGCATCCAAGACAATATACTCTAGCTCTATATCCGACAACATCGTCTCCCCTTCCTTGTAGTCATGTGGTTTGTGTGAAAGGAGACACAAGTTGGAATGAACATATACTAAGTTCTCCACTCTTTTTTAGTGCAATTTATTGCGCTTTACTGAGTGGGTGAATGAATATGTGCTCCAATCCCTCTCAGATGCAGATGAACTAGCAACCTATGAAGACAAAGTAAACAATTAAAGTTAAAGACTATAAAAAAAAAAAAATTTAAAAAAAAACTATAAATGAAACTTTAAAAATTAAAATATGAAAACTCATTAAACTTACTTGTGCTAAAATTTTGATTGCAAGGGGCTGCAGATGCTAGAAGTATTGGCCATGGAAGTACCACCAACTATGAGCATCCTTTAAAAACCTATCACGAAGAGCCTCAATACCTTGACCATTTCAGTGCACAAAATCAATGAATTCACTTGTGACTATACCTCGCAATTCAAGTTCAAGGAAGAGTCTAGTGAATGCTGCCTTGTACCCTTTAGCCACTTCAAAATATCTATATGGGGGAAACCTTCCTAGCACAGAAAGAATCTGACTACTATAGTATTTGGGAGACAATGCAAAGGCAAGAAGATGTAATGGAGTGGTCATTTTGCTTTATCTTTCTTCAACAATTGCATGCACTTGTTTGAAGAAAGTCACTTCAAGGTCTTGCTCTTTTGCATTTATGGTGCACTTCATCTTCTCAATCTTTGAGTTGATGCCATCATATATCTCTCCAATGCATGGCTTGTCCATGTCGATATAGTGAATCATACTCAAAATGGGCTCGGTGAATCTAAGGAAATACTCCACACAATCCCACCATGAGTCATACAATATCATCCACTTAATTTTTGTTTCCCTTTCAGTGCTGCTTTTCCTCCATATAGACCAATTTTGGCTAATCGCCATGCTAGAAAGTGCCTCTCTAACTTTCACAAGTTGTCTCAAGACAATTGTGTTAGAGGCAAAATGGGTCTCTGCAACCTATTGCAAATCAAAATAAAATAATTAAAATTTAAAAACGAACTTTAAAGAAGAATTAGGATACACAATCAAATTATGAAAAATGTAAATACTACTTCACTTACCTTCAATAGCTCCAATTTTGAAAATGATCTAAAAATTCCTTGAGACATGTGGTGGTTGGTGATGAACATCTAGATGTCCTCAACCTCTGCATACAATTCTTTGCTCCAATCAATTTTATTCCCAATCTTTGTAGCATAAGATTGAGTGAGTGGACCACACAAGGTGTCCAAAAGATATGTGAATATGATTCCTCTACCAACAACCCAGCAGCTCTACAATTCTTAGCATTGTCCATTACGACTTGAACAACGTTGTGGGGTCCCACTTCCTCAATGGCTGCAATGAGAATATCAACAATAAAATGTCCATGTTTTATCTGCCCCTCACAATCTACAACTCTCAAAAACATTGCCCCTATAGGGGACACCACTATGACATTGATCAAGGGCCAATTTTTTGAATCTTTCCAACCATCTGAAATAATGGACATACCTGTCTCAATCCATGAACCCCTTATGGGCTTCAATGAATCTTCAACCATTTTGACCTCTTTTTCCAATAAGGTGCCACACACCTTCTCATAACCCGGGCCCTTGTACCCTTTTGGAGCTTCATTAACTTTTTTCAACATCTTTTTCCAATATGGTGAGCGAACAACATTGAAAGCCAACCCATTTGCATAAATACATCTTGCTACGTGTTGGTCAGCAATGTCTCGACTCTCATTTTGAAATGCAGCTTCCAAAGGTCCCTTTGATCTTTTGTTTGTAGTGGGTTGTTCACTTTGATTTTGAATATGAGGAGTGGCCAAAAATGGGTGGTTTTCTACCACGATATTAGGATTAGATGGGGGCAGCATTCCCTTTGATTTCTTTTTAATAAGGGGTGACTTGATCTATGGGATTCCCGTTCATCTGCTTGTTCTTGCTCCATAATATATCCTATGACTGTCTCTGACGGCACAGGTACATTATTCTTTCTAGGGAAAGCTTTGATGCCTTTTCCAGGTATTCCACACAAATGTGCTTTCACTCGAAAATATGAACTAGAATATTGAACATTGCATCCATTGCATTTCCAAATGTAACCACCACCACCTAGAACTTGTTATATCATTTGAACATATTTCCATATAGGAGAATTTGGATATGTTTTGAATTTAGGTTGAGTTGCGGAGCTAGAAAACTAGTTGCCATTGTGATTCCTATGGCAATTTTCTTTGCAAACAACAAATTCAAAACAAAAAATTGATTTATAAAACCTAGCTCTTTTGAATCTTTCATACATTCATAGAAGAATGGAAAAAACATAGATAAACAAAGCAAAGAATTTGATTCATGTTTGTAAAACAAAAATGGAGGAAAAAAATTGAAAAAAAACTTACCTCTTTGCAAAAATATCCTTCTACAATCTTCTTGGCAGCCAATGAACACTTGCAAATGTGTAGGAATGATAATGCAATCGTTTGTAGAAGCTTCAATGGTCAATCTTCAACTCCCTTTGTTGATCCAACAAGCAAAAATGAATGTGTAGCCTCTTGGAATGAAAAATGTTGTTTGCAAAACAAATGAACAAAAATAAAGTAGTTTTGGTGTTTTATGTCATTTAGAAGTCTCTTTTAGGGTTGTTTGGGCACAAGTCAAAGTCAAACTGAAAAAACAATTAAAAAAATGCAAAAAAAGGTGAAGATTCCATCGTTGGGTGTTTAGGTTTTGTTTGGGTGCGTCTGGGTGCTCCTGGGTTCGCCCCAGGCGAACTAGGCCCCCTCAAGGGGATCCCTGTCGATACCCAAATCCAGTGTGAACTGAAACCGGATCCGGCCCCTTCTATGGCGAACCCAGTAACTTAGATATCAATTAGATAACTAATTAATTAATTGTTACTCTAGATTGAGGTATCTCCCTTAAGTTTGAGCATGATGCATTTCTAAGAGTAACTCAAGCTCTAGGCCTAGTCTGCTTCCCACTTATGGTTGAATGTGATTGTAAAATCCAAACCCTTAATGTCTTCGAAGTAGGTCTATCTAGTTGAAATGCAATTAATCAATTACTAACTTGTCCTTCCATCTGGACAGTGCTTCCTTGTAAGTCTTTGGCTAACAAATTCTTCTTTATAAGCATTATGATTTTCTAAAGTAACGTTAACATGCTCAATTTGAGAATAAGCCATATCACAACTCGCTTAATGTGACACCTTTGCTTGAAAGTATCATGTGCTGATATCACTGGTTCTACCTCTTCTTTGCTTCCCAATAACAAGCTACTCAACAATACACAAGGATTGTGCTCAAGTGTTAATGACTCAAACTACTGCTAGTGGCCAGCTTTCAAGTTGATCTGTTCAAGCCAATCACATGCAGACATATGTCAACAACGCATTCACTATCCTTACATGAACTCAATTCATCAATACACAAAGTGAAAAACAAGGGGTGTAAATCCAAAATCAAACAAGCCTCACGAAGTTGATGATCAACAAATACTAAGACGATCAACAAAGAATTATTACTAAAGATTACAAAAGAAGTAAGAGCTTATAACAGTAACCAGCCATTGAGAGCAAAATGGCTGTTGTTTTTTACATATTTATGATGAGCACACACACTTATACTGAGACGGAGGGAGGGGGGGGCGGAGGATTAAAATTGTAATAACCACAATAAAGTAATCACACAAGATGCACACACATAAGAGACACAAGATTTTACGTGTAAACCCTTTCGGGAAAAAACCATAGCAAAATATTGCTTATATTCAACTTCTCCTACAAACTTCGTAGCCACCAACCCACTGGAGACACGAATCCCCAAAACTAAACACCAACCCAGCAAGAGACACCGATCTCTTCTAATGAGAGGCACCAACCTCCCGATCCCGAGACTATTTATGGTGTTGGATATGACTGAATAAAATATATCAGATTTTATGATATTGCTATCAGGATTCAACCGTGTAGTTTCGCGTCAAACTCATTAACCCATGTTTCATGAGTAGTGGTTCACAAGAACCCATCTCTCATGATAATGAATGGTCCACTTAGCACTCATTGCATCTAGGTGATGCTCACAGAGGTGAAGCACTGGGCCTTCCTGAGAGGTCACCCATCCCAGTACTACTCCAGCTCAAGCGCGCTTAACCACAGAGTTTACTCCAAGGTTAAGCCCACTTAGCTTGCAACCCAGCACTCATTAATCCAGAGCGGGAGGTCAGAACCCATCTCTCGATAATGAATGGTTCACTTAGTGATGCCCTAGCAGGCCTCGAGGTCACCCATCCCGATTACCCAACTCAACACTTGTTGAAGGTTTTGCAAATGGGGTTGCAAGCTAAGTGGGCTTAACCTTGGAGATAACTTTGTGTTAAGTTGCTTGAGCTAGAGTAATATGGGATGGGTGACCTCACAGGAAGCCCAGTGCTTCACCTCTGTGAGCATCACCTAGATGCAATGAGTGCTAAGTGGACCATTCATTATCATGAGAGATGGGTTCTTGTGAACCACTACTCATGAAACATGGGTCAATGAGTTTGACTTGAAACTACATGGTTGAATCCTGATAGCAATATCATAATTTGACAATTGTGAAAATGCCTCCTACTTATCAATTGATGAGCTAAAGGCTTTATAATGAATTCACAACACTTTAAGGTTTTGCAAATGGGTTGTGTTGATGCTTTACACAACAAACATTCTAGAATAAAGTGTCAAAGGCGCTCCATTCCCTCTTGAAAAACTACCTCGTATGCTAAGACCAAGAAAGATCATACGGTAATTCCAATGTTTTAGTTAGGTGTGGATGAGCTCTGTGGTTTGATGTGATTTGTTGGTTATGACAAGGGGACTTACGCTAGGCTTGTTCAATTCACAATGAAGGTCTAGACAATGAAGCTCTATTGCTTGGGTCATGGGTTAAACAAACTAAAAAGGAGATAAGGGTTCAGAAGTTCTAATCTACTCCTAAGAATTCAAGAGACGGTATTGACTTGGTGGAACCAATAACCACGCTTTGCTTCGCCACGCTCAACGACAACTACACAAAGGGGTGCAATCTTCAAGGGAATGTGCTTATGATTTTCACGTCATAAATAACTACCATCAAATTGAACAATAATTATCCAGACAGAAGTTAAGCATCCACAAAATAAGCTCAAGCTAACTTTACGCATTGAATGAAAATCATCCATTCAAAGAAAGTATGAGCAAAAAGTTTCACCATAAATCAATACTTATCAAATCTTGCATTCATCTAACATACATGAAATAAAATCTAAACTATGATGAGGGATAAGAACCATAACAACTCCAAAATAAGAGAAGCAATCACCATCAAAACAATGCATGCATTACTTATTACTTTGGCAGTCATACAACAAGCTTATCTCAACATGTTTTGCAACATGCTCCCATGCTTTACAAATGAGGGGGTGAGCTCAATTTATAGGCTCCCCAATTACAATTCAATGGCCAAGATTGATTTAGGATCAACGGCCAAGATTACAAATAAAACCCTAATTAGGGTTTGCTACCCCTCGACCAATGAGAAAATTACATTCGAGGACACTTGTCCTTTTTGCTAAATATGAACCAACAAATAAAATAGAAAGTTGTTGCATGTTGATTTGGAATGATTTGATTGGTTGGAAGATGAGGAGGCGCCACCTCAACGTGTTGGATGTCTTCCTTGATCACTTTGGTCTTGTTCCTTAGAATATTTTCCTTGCCGATGACTTTATCCTTTGTGCTTTGATCTTGGATGACTTTGGCTTCTTCTTCTCACCTCGCCTTGGAACACCTATTTAGACTTGAAGTTATTAAGTCTTTCTTTCCGGATTGCTTTGGAATTTCTTCAAGTGCCTTGAATTTGGAGAGGAACTCCCCTGTGCCTTCGCCACAATGGAGGAAATTGGACCTTTCTCTGTGAAGAATTTCCCATACTTAGCCAAATTTTGGCTATTCAATTTCACTCCGTAACATCTTCAAGATTCTGGCCATTTTTGTGCTCAAATAAACTTCGCCGGTCAATTTGTCTTCAATTTTGAATTTGGCTTGCGTAAGTTGGATGTACTTGACGATGTGCCTGCCGTTGTCTTCATGATGCCAAATTCTTGGCGGACTTCCTTTTGCTCTCGCCATGTGTAAGGGTGGACTTCCAAATTTTCTTTCATCTCCCTTCAAGTCGGACTTTACACTTTCCTTGCTATTTTCTCCTTTGAAGATTTGCCTTGTGTAGTCATCCACCTGCAGTAAAATAAAACAAATTTATTTTAGATTTTCTCTCTCCTGAGATCTGGCCTCATGCTGAAATTTTTTAACACTCCCTCTCCTGATATCAAAGTGAATTTTGCTTCGAATTTAAAGCAAACTTCATACTTCTCTTCGTCATTTTCATCTTGGCATGAGTATATTCCATATTTAACTCTTCATTTCTATCTCCCGAAATCGGACTTCTCACTGTTTGCCATACTCTCTCTCTACAAGTTGGGCTTGGTGAACACTTTTCCATGGCGGACTTTGCATGTGCTTTGTCTCTTTTCTAAGTGCCAAGGTAGGACTTTCCTCTTGTCCGAACATTCTCACCATTCCTTATGGCGGACTTTGGAGACTTCCATTTCAAATGCAAGGCAGACTTCAAGAAGTTCTTGCCATTGCCTTAGGCAAATTTTTCCTTCCAAATTTATTTTGCCATAACTTTCTTTCCATCCTAAGTCTCTAGCAAAATTTTCTTTCCGTTTTATTTCATTTGGCCATAATTTTCTTTCAGTCCAATTTCATTTGGCCATAATTTTCTTTCCGTCCAATTTCATTTGGCCAAAATAAATGTTGGACTTCGAAAAAAAATATTTCTCCAAGTATGGTGAATTTTTATTTGTCTCAAGCCATTTAATTTTTCTTGGCTATGCCTTAGCCACTTCTTCCTTTCTTATGGCGGACTTTGCTTGATTTTGTGCCACTTCAAGGGCGGACTTTGTCAAATTTCATGCCACTTTGTGTTTTATCCAAGGCGGACTTGCCATCTTACTTGGCCATACTAGGGCGGACTTCAGCCTATAGCTTGCCATTTCAACATTTTGGCTTGGGGCGGACTTGCCTCTTTCCTTTGCCACTCAAGGGCGGACTTGGCTTCATGTCTTGCCATTTCTTCTTTTGTTGAGGGCGGACTTCATCAAATTCCCTGCCATTTAACACTTGACCAAGGGCGGACTTTACCTCTTTCCTTGCCATTTAACATGGGCAGACTTCACCTTCAGCCATGCCATTGCATTTGTCCAAGGACGGACTTGTCTCAACTTCAAGCCACTCAAGGGCGGACTTTACCTTGTTCCATGCAACTTCACACAGGGCGGACTTCACATGGCCTCATGCCATTCTTTACTTCCAAGGGCGGACTTCACCTACCATCAGGCCATTGACTTGGAGCGGACTTTACTTCAGCTCATGCCATTTCAACTTTCTTGCAAGGGCGGACTTGTCTCATCTTTATGCCATTGCTGGGCGGACTTGGCTTACATCCCTGCCATCTTTTTCTGGCTGAAGCTCTTTTGACATTAACTTTACTCTTTCTCCTTGCTGACTGGACTCCACACTTAGGCAAATTCTCCATGAATTTCAGTCTTCTCCATGAATTTTCCAGATTTGCTTTATGAATTTCTCAGATTTCTCACTTTTCCCTGTGATTTCTATACTGATTTTCCAGATTATTCACCATTTTTCTGTGATTTTTCCAATGATTTTTCCAGATTTTTTAACATTTTCCAGAATTTCACCATGAATTCATAAAATTTTCAAATCAATTTTCTGAGAGTTTTTGACTGATTTTGGAACTTCTGAGTGGATTTTTGAAACTCGAGCCCCTTCCCAATATAGAAACTTTCTAAAAATAGGAATTTTCCAAAAATAGCAAATTTCTAAAAATAGGCCCTAAAAAATAGGGATCTCAGAATTGCTCAAAAGTGCCAAAAAAAGTAGGTCCTAAAAAATAGTGGGCCAAAGTGAAAACCGTAAAAAGTAGGAGGTGTCAGAATTGACTGAAACGACAGTCGATCTTCGTCTCCTAGGCCTCGTAAGCACAATGATGACGCTTGCATGATGATCCAGGCTCAAATTCTTTTACTCGACTCGAGTGACCATTCCAAAACTTAAACTCCTCATTGCAAAAAGACAGGTGATAAGCAGTTGCGATGCCAAGGCAAAACCAAAAAGCAAAAAAAAACGAAAGGTCCCCATTTGCAATGGGGCGATGTGTGAAAAGGTCACAACAGTTTGCAAGCTAAGTGGGCTTAACCTTGGAGAAAACTCTATGGTTAAATGCGCTTGAGCTGGAGTAGTACTGGGATGGGTGACCTCTCGGGAAGGCCCAATGCTTCACCTCTGTGAGCATCACCTAGATGCAATGAGTGCTAAGTGGACCATTCATTATCATGAGAGATGGGTTCTTGTGAACCACTACTCATGAAACATGGTTCAATGAGTTTGACTTGAAACTACACGGTTGAATCCTGATAGCAATATTATAATTTGACACAGTGTGGAAAATACCTCCTACTTATCTATATCAGATTTGTATGCTATTATCTCTTTGCATTTTGAGGTTGTTGACAAGTTGGGTGGGACTGAAAAGTGTAAAACAGACCTGTAGCTGCTAATTTCCATGCATTTTGAGGGTGTTTGGTGCAGCTGGGTGTACATGGTTGCTGATTGCTATCACTGAGGTGTTTCATGCAGGTTGGAAGAGGATTTTGATGAGTTTTCATAGCTGCTATGACCTGCAATAAAGATTTTTCAGACCTGCAGCCTCTATATTAGTCATTATCAGACATGTTAGGTGTCATCTCCTTACCTTTTGAGAGTGTTGGAATGCTGCTGGGTGAGTTTGATGTTATCTAGCAATCTTGGGAGATGTTTTTGGTGAGTTTGGAGGTGTTGGAAGGATATTTTCACTGTTGATTTGCTCTACCACCTTGGACAGCAGACCTGCAGGTTTGGGTACAGACATATCAATCCTATTAAAGTTCATTTACAATGGGTTCAGACTTGTACCAATCTATTTCCATCTCTCATCTGAGGTATTACCTAGTGGGCATCTCACTATCATGCTTATTTCTTGTATTGGCATCTTTGTGTGAATGATTTTCCATCAAAATAATTGTAACAACAGTTGTATGAATGCTGATTTTTTATATCAAAACTTTACGACAGCAGTATACTTTTATTTTGCAAGTTTATGTTGTTGAATTTTATTGGAAAATATTTTTTTTTTAAATAGGGGTGGTTATTACAATATGACAGCATTATAGAAGCAGCAACAAATATATCATGACAGCAGTATAACAGAAATTAAATTAATCATGAGAGCAGTGACAGCAACAATAGAAGTATAACAACAATGAATATATCATGATTCAGATTCATAGCTAATGATATAAGTTATTTAACAGTTAACACTAACAGAAATGATTTGGACTTCTTATTTCATTATTCAAAAAAATCTCAAACTTCAAAATTCTTGATATGGCATCAAAGTCAGTTATTATTGTCAGTACCAAAAGAGACTAAGGTGCTTTGACCATAGCCTGGTATAGTGTGGTATTTTGTAATAACCACAATAAAGTAATCACACAAGATGCACACACATAAGAGACACAAGATTTTACGTGTAAACCCTTTCGGGCAAAAACCACGGCAACATATTGCTTATATTCAACTTCTCCTACAAACTTTGTAGGCACCAACCCACTGGAGGCATGAATCCCCAAAACTGAGCACCAACCCAACAAGAGACACCAATCTCTTCTAATGAGAGGCACCAACCTCCCAATCCCGAGACTATTTATGGTGTTGGATACGACTGAATAAAATATATCAGATTTGTATGCTATTATCTCTTTGCATTTTGAGGTTGTTGATAAGTTGGGTGTGACTGAAAAGTGTAAAACAGACCTGTAGCTGCTCATTTCCATGCATTTTGAGGGTGTTTGGTGGAGCTGGGTGTACATGGTTGCTGATTACTATCACTGAGGTGTTTCACGCAGGTTGGAAGAGGTTTTTGATGAGTTTTCATAGCTGCTATGACCTGCAATAAAGATTTTTCAGACCTGCAGCCTCTATATTAGTCATTATCAGACATGTTAGGTGTCATCTCCTTACCTTTTGAGAGTGTTGGAATGCTGCTGGGTGAGTTTGATGTTATCTAGCAATCTTGGGAGGTGTTTTTGGTGAGTTTGGAGGTGTTGGAAGGATATTTTCACTGTTGATTTGCTCTGCCACCTTGGACAGCAGACCTGCAGCTTTGGGTACAGACATATCAATCCTATTAAAGTTCATTTACAACGGGTTCAGACTTGTACCAATTTATTTCCATCTCTCATCTGAGATATTACCTACTGGGCATCTCACTATCATGCTTATTTCTTGTATTGGCATCTCTGTGTGAATGATTTTCCATCAAAATAAAAATAATTGTAACAGTTGTATGAATGCTGATTTTTTATATCAAAACTTTATGACAGCATTATAGAAGCAGCAACAAATATATCATGACAGCAGTGACAGCAACAATAGAAGTATAACAACAATGAATATATCATGATTCAGATTCATAGCTAATGATATAAGATATTTAACAGTAAACACTAACAGAAATGATTTGGACTTCTGATTTCATTATTCAAAAAAGTCTCAAACTTCAAAATTCTTGATATGGTATCAAAGTCAATTATTATTGTCAGTACCAAAAGAGACTAAAGTGCTTTGACCATAGCCTGGTATAGTGTGGTATTTTGTGAGAAATGCAAACAAACAATTTGTTTTTTGGAATGTGGTTAGCATGCAAGCTTCTACAAATATCATCCAACATCATTTTAACAATGTTATGTTATATTGATGCTGTTATACTACTGTCCATTAACTTGAAATTTGACTCTCTCTCTCTCTCTCTTTATATATATATATATATTTCCATCCCCCCACCGTCCTCAGAAAATGGCCCTTAGGCTGTTGTCCTTGAAATGCATCCCCTACTGTCCCACCATCCCCGTCCCAAAAACACCATGGAACATAGGAAATAAGCAATTGCATGAAAAATCCTATGAAGCTACTGAGGGCACCATCAACCAATGATATCCCATATGAGACAATATTTCTTCTCAAGCCCACAATAGATGGATCTAGTGGTCTTTTTGACCTAATACATGCGCTCATACATATAGCCCATTATGGACTTCTTCCCATGAGTAATATGAAGGAGGACAACCAAAGGCTCTATGAACTACAATTAAACAATGACAAAATAAGTAGCTAGATAATGAATTAAAGAAGGGAACATAAAATTATAAACAAATAAAAGCACTATAAATAATTAAACTAGGACAATGAGCAAAATGAGAAATGTAATAAAAAATTACATCTATGATCTCCTTCATCACGAGCTAGAAGTTTTGCTCATTGAAAACCTACTCTATCATGCCCCCGTAAAATTAAAACCATGATACCAATTAACAAGAAGAACCTGATCGATGAAAATAATTAAAGGCAAAACAAAAGACATAAGGCAGTGATGGTATTATGAAAGGATACGAGTATGAAGAGGTGCGACCGAGCAAGACAACGGTTACTCAATTAAAGATGCTGACCGTCCCTTTTAAATAATAATTAAGAAGATAACTAAGAGGGTGGACCGTCTAAAGAGGTTATGATAAATCACAAGAATAATATTAATAAATTAATTATCCCAATCAGCATCAACAAGAAGTCGTGTCCCTAGGCCAAGCGATTTCTGAAGGGTCATGATCCTCAGCCCATCGTGGTATAAAGGAAGAACCATTCAAGGCAGAGAAGGCATCAGATCTTAACCAGATTTACTTCAGTTAATAGAAGGAACACAAAGGCACAGTAAATTGAAGAAGGAACTCAGCATAGCCAGCCGTATATCAGCCATATATCCATAATTAGAGTATATCAGAAATATATATAAATAGATATATATACAATCAGGAGAAAACAGATATAATCCATATTCAGGTGTATTTCTGCCACTCTTTATCTTATACCTATGTAAGCATTGCCATGCATAATAGATGAATGTTTAATATGTGATTTCTATACAAAGTGTGTTTGACTGTTTGGAACCCACCTTGTAGGAAGGGCCTGGGGTGTAAGCAAAAGGGGTTAACGAGACTAGTAGCTAGCTGTTGGTGTACGTTTTATCATCCACCGAACACACAGAATAAAATGTCCAGACACACTCTATCCTCTCTTGAAAAACCACCGCGTAAGCTAAGATTGCGAGAAGATCATATGGCGATTCCAAGGTTTCTTTTGTCAGGTCTTGACGTGTGGATAAGCTCAATGGGCATTGTGATTTGCTGGTAATAAACAAGGGGACTTACGTTAAAGAAATTTTCACAAGTTTGGGACTTAGGCGGATTTATCATTAGGGGCTCTCTTCAATCGGGACTTCAATTTGGATCTTCAAAAAAAAATAGCAAAAGGATAAGGGTTCAGGGGATTCTATTCTACGCCTAAGAATTTAAGAGACAGTAAGGATCCGGTGAAAGGGATAGCCGCACTTTGTTTCGCCTCCTGTTGGACAACTTACGCAAGGTGGGTGCAATCTTCAAGGGTGTGTGATTATGATTTTCAAATCTCGAATAAGACCGAAGTTAGGTGTCCACAATTACAAGCTCAGGCTAACTTTACACATCGAATGCAAATCATCCATTCGAAGAAAGTATGAGCAATATTTCACCATTGAATCGATACGATCAATCTCTCATTCACTTAACCAATACTCAAAAGCAAATTCTACTTAACTTAATTCTAACTTTAATCTATGGCGGAAGAAGATATGCAACCTCGCTTACTATTTGACAATAAAAGTTATTCAAAGCAAATCATGCATAAGAGCTTTTATTATCGGAAATAGTCTCAATGCAACAATCTCATATACTGTCTCCACACAAATGAAAGTGAGAGAGCATTAGTTTAAATAGAGTTTCAAAAATCAAATGAAGGGCCGAGATTAAAACAATATCGACGGCCAAGATTATTACAACTCAACCCTAATTAGGGTTCCCCAAAATAACATGAGTTATCAATCAGTGAACAATCAGTAACAGGCAGTGAAGTGGCAGTTGGAGCTATCATCAAGGAGAGGCGTCCCTATCTGCTTGGTCAGCATTGCACTCGATGAACCTGGACACGACTGCGATAGCCTCCTCCATCGTGACAGGCGGCAACATACTAATCCGGAATTCCAATCCATCTAAGTCCTCAGCACATTTGGCGAAGGTGCTTGCCCAATCCGCCTCCTGCTTCACAAAATCATTCTAGATGGTCAAGAGACTCGCCACTTTCGCGAAGTCCCATCTCAGAATTGGTTTAGTAGCCGAGAAGAAAACCTCTTGAACCTTACGTTTCAACCTCTCCAGCTGCATGTCGTTTTCCCGGACAATCTCACGGTCAAACACCTCTGCAGCTGTCATATAAATTTTCTCCTGGATTTCTTTGACCTGCTCTTCAATTCTGAGCCCATCTTCCTTCGCCCTCTCCAGAACCTCTCTCCATATAGTCACTGCCCAAAACCAATGGTGAAAATCATACGCTGATCCTACAGCAATCACCCTTCTTTCAACTAACTCTAATTTGGGAGCCCTTTCAGGACCCTAAGGCTTGGAATAAGCCTCTCCTGCATGTTTGGAATACATTCCCATGTCTCTGCCATATCAACAAGTCTGGAAAGAAAAGAAGAGGTCTGCCCATAGGCAAGCGCAAGTTTCTCCATGAACGAGGCTGCCTCCGTGCCCTCACTTATCATCCACTCCTGAGCCTCCTTGGTTGTGACCATCCCGTGCTCTACATCCTTGGCTATCTCCCGTGAGGAATTAAGGAGGGGAGGAGTTACTGCATCACCCTGATTAAGTGGCTGGGTCAAATGCCGTATGTACTCCTTCAGGCGTTCAACTTCCTTTTATACTCCTTTTTCGCCACTTCTTTTTCCAGTCTCGCCTTGACAGTTGAGACGGAATTATCTAGTTCCTCCACTTCCTGACCTTTTGTGGTTTGGCCAAGATCTACAGTGGTTATGGCGTACTCCTGAGGAGTGATCTCATCCTGTGGCTTGTCCACTGTCGGTACTGCGATGTGTATGGAACGACTGCCTGCCTTGTCCCGCTGAATGGTAGAAAACTTCTTGGCCGGCTTCTTTATTGCAACCCGTTCCAATCTTGCCAAGAAGTCTGCAGTATCATCCTCCTCTTGGGCTTCTTCTAGCGCCTGAATTTTCATCCTTTCTATCAACCAATCCGGAATGGTAGGCTGCTCAATTCCATCTTCTGCCAGAACATCCTCCATATTTGGAACATCCACTACTTCTCTAAGAGCGGAAATCATTCCCTCTTTGAAGTCATTATGTTGGACGTTGCAGAACGAGATGGCTCTCCCTTCTGTCTTTTCTGAACAGGCTCTACACTTGGAACTACCTCCTTCCTTTTCTCTCCAATCTCAACCAAATCCTAATGGGATGCGCCAGCATTGGAGGAATACGATTCTGTCTCACTCAGTAAATCATACGTGAGCGTTATTTGTGATGAGCCTTGCTAGCTCACTGCTCAAACCCCTGTCTTTTTCTTAAGTCTATTTGTGTTCTTTTAGTTTTTTAGAGAAATTTTGTAGACAGAAGAGAAGGTGCACATCATATAAAAGCTCACAGAATGAAAACTTGAGCAAATCTAATCAAACTGAAATTGTAGAAGGTGTTTATTAAGCTCAACAATGGATTTAGAACATATAAACATACCCGAAAGCCTCCAGTTTATTTAATTAAAAAACGAAGCCAGTTTGCCAGTCTATACATGAAAATCTGACAATATTCAGAATAGGATGAAACAAAGTCTGAATCCAGCTGTGAAACTTTAGCAATAGAAGAGGGAATGCCAAGTGCTGAAGATAGTGAAGAGAAACCCTCAAGAAGATAGGCGTTTCTCCAACCAGCAAGTGCGCCCTAGCTCAAACAGCCACGCCTTTCAAGTATAAAGACCAGAAACACATCTTAGAAGGTGCGCCCAAGTAGCTATGATGCCTGCCATGAAGAAGGAAGAACACCATCCATTCAAACCCTCTGTTTCTGATGAAGAACACTTACAAAAATCTGTTATAGCACTGCAGAACTTCTGAATGAAGCTCTCTCAATTTGCACCAATTCAGCTGATCTCTCACAGCCTCACAAGTGCTCACACTTAAGAGATTTCGTTCTCCAATGGTGGATTGCTGCAAACCTGATCACAGGATGAAAGCAAGGGAAAAACCTCCAAGCCAAGGCAAAGTTGAAATATTCAAAAAGATGAGTTTCTCATTGCCTAAAACCCTTATATAGCAAAGAGGTGTGAATTTCTAAGGATTAGGGCATACTTTAGGTCATTTAAATATTTTGAAATAACCTCAAGTCCTTTTCAATAGTTTCAGATTTAATATTTGGCCCCCACATAAAGGTATTAGTGATATAAAATTAAATCACCTTTTTTTCCAAACTTATTTAAGTGATATAAAATAATAAAGTCAATTTGACTTTATAAGAATACTTTAAGTTAAATAATAACTTAAATCACTTAAGTAAGCCTAACTTCCTCAAAACTCAATAGAATTCAGTGCCGTCAGAAGCAGACAACTCCTGTACAGCCAAGGCCTGCAATGAGCCAATCCCTGATCACAAAAGATGAGAACAAACAAACTCTCCAGAAGATACCACTGACCCTCTAACCAAAACAGTTAGCCCACAAGGGTCTAAGTAATAGGCTAACACACTCAAAACAAGATCACGCTAAAAAGGGGGACATTACAATCCGCCCTCCCTGAAATTGCTTGACCGCAAGCAATCTCAACAGCAAAGGATCAACCACTCCACCAGGATCCCAAGGATAGTGCTGTGAAATGTCCCTACTATCATCAACTGTCTTCCGCTGCTCAACACTGATCTCAACTTCACCATGCCAGAAGTGGTGAAGCAATCCACTAGGACCCAACCAAAACACAGTACCAATCCTGTCGCCACCTGGATCCCAATATAAACGGTACTCACATCCATCCATCGTAATAAAGTAAGAATATTGGGAAGCATCCGCAACACAACATCTCTCGACAGTCCCTCTGAAACTCCTAGGGATGTGATAACTAACCAAACCATCATGTCCACTGCCACTACAACCTCCATGAAACCCAGGAGTAGCAAACTCTGTCAGGTACACACCAGCATGATGGTAATCCAACCTTTGATCCTGCAAGTAATCCCTTGCAAACAACTCAGTCGAGAACTTGCAGCCTCTAGTCTCACCTCGTGAAGATGGTGACTCTGAGCACAAAAATGATTTGCTTCCCTCGACTGCGCAAAGAGAATCATCATGCGCACAAGAATTGTGCATTGAATACGAATCATGTACAGGTGGATCAAAGGAAAAACTGTAAGCACTCCTCACCGTGTACACACTGTAAAACTCCTTCATGAGTCCTGTTTGGAACCCCGATGTATTGGAAAGATCCCAAACACTGTGATCATTGCCCAAAGCCAAACTAGTATCAGAAGTGTGATCAGTTTCCAACTGGAAGAGTGGATTATCATAGACTAATCCACCATCAAACTCGAATAATGGATTATTCACAAACTGCACAATCACTCCATGCTGATCTAAATCACCCATCTCAGAATCCCTAGAACAATAAATCGACTCATACTCCTGAATTGGCTCAACAAACTGATAAGCAACATTGTGTGTGCTATCAACTTCGCACACAATATCATCAAAGGTACTGCTGCTATGTACCTCATAAGATGGCCCGACTGGCAAGGTAGAAGCTGCTGTTATGACAATATCCTCACACACCTTTGTTGCCAAAGTCACTGCAAGTCCATCCATAGCATGCTCACCTCTTACATGTTCTTCTCTTGGAAGAATTAGAGATCTAAGGTGTGACTCCCTTTGTTTCTTTGCTTGATCTAGCTGGCTGCAGCGTTCCTTGACCTCTTGCAAACGCTGTTTTGCTTGAGCAGCCAACATCTTTGCCTTCTTAGCCCTTTGTAGCCACCCATCACACAAAACTTGAGTTTTGTTCACATCTTCCAAGGTCTGATATATAAAATCAGACTGTTTGTGACTTGAATCCACCAAACATTCTTCAAGCTCAACATGCAAAACTTCAATGCTAATGTTAGGAGATTCCATAACATGACCATCTTCATGTACTTTATCCGTCACCTCATGATTTTGTGAAAGTAATGGACTGCTGTTCATAAAATCAGAATTGATCTCAAGGCTGATATCATCTCCGTTAGTGCTGATAATATCTTCTTGGGGTTCAACAAAACCACTATCATGGTGTAAAACTTTCTCTTCAATAGAAGTTGTCTCAAAAGATGTTGTAGAAGCCATATTTCTGTACACTTCTTCTTTCATAGTAATTGATGAAGCATCACAAGGAACCTTATCTTCATGTGGCTGCTCTAATGCAACTGGTTTGTCTTCATACAACACTTGCTCATCCTGAAGTGTCCTGTGCCCAACATCTACTTCTATGTAAGTCTGATTTTTTTCCTCCATAAGATCAGCTATATGCTGGTCACTAACTGCTGATTGATCCCTTTTTAACCCCAACACATCAAAGAAACTCAATTTCTTTTTGTTTTGTGATGAGCTTTGTCTTGAAATGGAGTCTTTAGACTGCTGCAAGCTACGAGCTAATCTTTGTTGTGATGGCATAGGTTTCTGCTGAATATTATTTGAAATGCTCTCTACATTTTTCTGCTCACATTTCTTTGATTTGCTTCGTTGCTTATTATAAACCATCCGATGCTCCATATATTGTTCGAAGTCTAGGTGATCTTTTATCTTATCTGGAAATGCTATATATTCCTCATAAGCAACCATTACTTCATCAACAAATTTAGAAGCCATGATAACCACTTTGCTGTTCAACCCCTGTGTGAACAGTACCTGTCAAATTTGTCCTAGTGTGACCGCATAGAATCCACTAACCCCACAAGCTGGCAGGATCAGTGCTCTGATACCACTGTGATGAGCCTTGCTAGCTCACTGCTCAAACCCCTGTCTTTTTCTTAAGTCTATTTGTGTTCTTTTAGTTTTTTAGAGAAATTTTGTAGACAGAAGAGAAGGTGAGCATCATATAAAAGCTCACAGAATGAAAACTTGAGCAAATCTAATCAAACTGAAATTGTAGAAGGTGTTTATTAAGCTCAACAATGGATTTAGAACATATAAACATACCCAAAAGCCTCCAGTTTATTTAATTAAAAACGAAGCCAGTTTGCCAGTCTATACATGAAAATCTGACAATATTTAGAATAGGATGAAACAAAGTCTGAATCCAGCTGTGAAACTTTAGCAATAGAAGAGGGAATGCCAAGTGCTGAAGATAGTGAAGAGAAACCCTCAAGAAGATAGGCGTTTCTCCAACCAGCAAGTGCGCCCTAGCTCAAACAGCCACGCCTTTCAAGTATAAAGACCAGAAACACATCTTAGAAGATGCGCCCAAGTAGCTATGATGCCTGCCATGAAGAAGGAAGAACACCATCCATTCAAACCCTCTGTTTTTGATGAAGAACACTTACAAAAATCTATTATAGCACTGCAGAACTTCTGAATGAAGCTCTCTCAATTTGCACCAATTCAGCTGATCTCTCACAGCCTCACAAGTGCTCACACTTAAGAGATTTCGTTCTCCAATGGTGGATTGCTGCAAACCTGATCACAGGATGAAAGCAAGGGAAAAAACCTCCAAGGCAAAGTTGAAATATTCAATAGATGAGTTTCTCATTGCCTAAAACCCTTATATAGCAAAGAGGTGTGAATTTCTAAGGATTAGGGCATACTTTAGGTCATTTAAATATTTTGAAATAACCTCAAGTCCTTTTCAATAGTTTCAGATTTAATATTTGGCCCCCACATAAAGGTATTAGTGATATAAAATTAAATCACCTTTTTTTCCAAACTTATTTAAGTGATATAAAATAATAAAGTCAATTTGACTTTATAAGAATACTTTAAGTTAAATAATAACTTAAATCACTTAAGTAAGCCTAACTTCCTCAAAACTCAATAGAATTCAGTGCCGTCAGAAGCAGACAACTCCTGTACAGCCAAGGCCTGCAATGAGCCAATCCTTGATCACAAAAGATGAGAACGAACAAACTCTCCAGAAGATACCACTGACCCTCTAACCAAAACAGTTAGCCCACAAGGGTCTAAGTAATAGGCTAACACACTCAAAACAAGATCATGCTAAAAAGGGGGACATTACATTATTCTTTTTTGTCTCATCTCCTAGACATGATGGTCAACCCACCACTGAGAGTATTTGTAATGACCCCGACCAGTGGGTAAGATTATTATCAATTACCCACGTTTCACAATGTTATGTATCAAATGAACTTCTAGGTCTGACTGAAAAGATTTATCTTCTGTATGCAGAGTGAATATTCAAATGTCTAAACTCAATGCCCATAGCTACTTCAAACCAATATTGTTATGCCAGACACATTACAAATACTAGATATGTTCAAATAGGAAGTCAAAGATTGAGATGTCTATATGTGATCTATACAGCTTTGACATTCATGAATAAAGACTTTCCTGGTATGTCAGCTACAAATGTCCTAAATAGTTCCAATGGTAATCGCACCTCTAATATTGAACAGTGGCAGATAACAAATGTCTCCAGGTATTATAGGTAAAAGACAGTTTCCAGATTTGACAGAGAGATTCAACTACAGGAACAGTTTCAGAATCATACAGATTATTTATTTGACTCAGAATAAATGAGAATATAATTCTGCAGAGGCAAGACATACCCACGATACTTGTGTCGAGGCAATGAAATCCAAATAGCAATGTCGGGCGCGTGCTAGCAAATGTCTTCTTGTGATATGCATCGACCAGCATATATACATAGAGGCAGAATAGCCAATGTCAATACATTTGACTATCACTGTCTCGATCATCATATGCGGAAATCTTACACGGATGAATATCGGAAATACCCAACAATCTGATACATGAAGCCGACTATCAAAACAACAACGCCGATGACAATTCCATCACCATTACAGAATGATGCTACTGCACAATGTTCACCCCGAAATCGGGGCTTGAGAATAACTCCTGGTTTTCACAATGGCACCAAACTTCCCGCAATAGAGCTTCTCCAGCATAGACAAATCGGTATATGATCCCAAGCCTGATAATAATCTTTACAGTCTCACGGTGACGGGAAAACTCCCACGCTAGTACTGGACATTAAGTGTTTGATTTCAAAGACTCCCGTGATTGATATTCCGCCATAAATATCAGAGCCAATTATGTCCCGAGACTGAACCGATCAATTTAATACTACAAATCCGTCCATAATGCCGACAAGGAAATCCTTATGATTGAATGCCCGTGTTCAGCCAACATCACTTCACCGGATGTGTAGGTGTTCTCCAGCATTACAATTTAAACAACTAAGTATATGTTCAGGGCCTTGTATGAACTTCCGCACAATGATAAAGAGCAGAATGACTCCAGTATATAATTGCGATAGTCTCTTAGTATCATCCAAACTCGATTCCCAAATACTTTGGAAATGAATCCAAAAGTGTAGTAATCGCCACTTCAGGGTTTTCGTCCTTTCATGGCTAGGAATTCCTGAGATTTTCCGTTCTCAGTTTCCCCAAAGGTCCAAAACCAAAATCATAATCTCCGTCATAATTCTTCAGACCCCAAATGCACCAATATAGTCTGCCACTTTCAGTTATGCTAACTGAATTATTATTTTTAAAAGACTTTACAAAGCGTAAAGTATTATATTCATAACTTTAATAAAGTCTTAATATAATTAATTAATTAAATAATTAAAATCTCTTTTAATATGAATAAAGATGATTCTAATATTTAATTAATTAATGAATTCTCCTCTTCAAGGGCATATTAAAAGATGAGGACATTACAATATTTGACCACCGGTCTCATCAAGGTTGCTAATTCTGAGTGCTCAGGCTCCAACCACCTTACGAGAGGAAGAGGTCGGCTTTCCTCGAAGCGTGGCTGAATGTAGTTCCCATCGTCCTGCAACTGATCAGGCACTTGGCAAATTTCAATTGCCCTCATGAAGTCAACTGGCATTCTGGACCATAGTCTCCTTCTGACTTCATATTCATCAGTGGCATTCGCCCAGAAGTCTTCTAGTTCCACTCTGTGCTTGTACCTTCTCCCACCCACTGTCCGGATATGATGATGTGGGTCAAAGTTGACCCTGGACTTGTAGGCTGTGAACGGGTACCACTGGATTTCCAACCTAGCACTCTCAGCTACCTGTGTTAATGGACAAGATTCTAACATATTCCCGATGAAAAATGGGAATGTAACAGATGCCTTCTTGGTTGGCCTCTGGATGTTTTGATACTCCTCTAACTGTCTCAGGACCTCGAGCAAAATCATCCGATTTGTCGGATAGATGGGCAACTTATAGGGATTTCTAGTAAATCCCTGGATCCTGACATATGTAAATTTCGGGAACTGGATGAACCAAGATCCGTATTTACTGATTAAACTCTTCGCCTCATGACTCAGCCTCAGATGCACTCCTCCTTGAAGTGTTCTAGTAATATGCATTAAGAAGGCATCGTGCACCCTTCTGAAATGAGACTTCTCCTTCAACTGGAGTTGTGGGTAGCAATCATAAGGTCTGAGTTCGTTTTTTCCGCTGCCAACTTTGCCCTTGCAGACTAGTCCTAGATATTCATATGATCTGGCCAATAAGTAGACAATATACGAGCTCATATGAAAAGACTTAGTCTCCCCAGATTGACCAACTACTCATGAAGATTGTCACTTATCATTCGTGACCAGTTGAACATTTTTACACCAGAAGTGATCTCATCTATGAAGTAATACATCCAGCTCTCGAAAAATGCACCTTGCGGGTTGCCAGCTACTCTATTCAACATCAAGATGATGTCCCCAAAAGCTTCTTTGAAGTCTGTCCGGCGGGGTCTCTTGGGCATCTTCTTTATTGACGGCTTAGGTTTGTCCAGCCATGCCTTGTTAACAGTTGTGGCGCATAAGTCTAGTTGGCTGTCATATAATTTCTTGGCTTCTTCCTTGGTCTCGTAGACAATCCGTGAATGTGCTGGGATGCCGAAGGTTTCTTGGATTGCCACCTCGCCTAAGTGTGCCAAAATTCTGCCGTCAGGTGCAATGATCTGCCTCTTCTGAGCATCATACTTGATAGCACATTCTACCATTAATTCTGCACAATCCATCGCAGGCGGGAACCCAGCTCCCTGAAAAATTCCATTTCTCACCATCCGCCTGGCTATTGGTGTCGGAAGTCCGTTCTGTCCATACACTCTTTTCTTGAACTCTTCGAAGTTGACATGTCCCAGATCGGTGTCTGCGACATTTTTCCATTTTGAATTAATTTTAGACTCTCGCTGGACACCCTTGCTGGCGAACTTCATTGCTGCCTTCTTGGATGATTCGCCCACCGTGGTCATCAACCTGCAGTCAAAAAATATTAACATTAATACGGAGACTTTTTTAAATAATTTATTTTCATGCCTTGGGTTAGGAAATTTTACTTTCAGCTTACTAAATAATTAAATTTCTGCGAAAAAGCAAGCTGAAAGTAACTGGGTGAAGTTGAAATTTTAGCCAGAACTTTGCTAAGATGAAAAAGACAGAAGAAGAATGGCGAATCTATTCAACTGAACATCAAACCTCAGTAAAAGACTCCTGGCTGCAAATCAGATTTAAATTCTGACAATTTACTCAAAAAGCAAGTGATGAAGTGCGCCCCTCTTGCACAAAAGAATTCGACTTTCAGCAATTAAATCTTTTCCTTTCTCGAGAAAATTCTTCTTCAGCATAAAATTTCTTCTTCCTCTGGGAGATTCGATCTTGCCTGCTGAATAATTGACTACCTTAGAATTTCGAGAGAGATTAAATTTCTCTTCAGCTGTGTTTGTGAAAAATGAGTTGCTGAAACTCATTATAATGTTGAAGATCTTGATTTGATTTTAGCAACTGCCTTCTTCTCTCTCGATCTCGATTTGTTTTCTCTTGTTCAAACAGGCAAGTTTCCTTTATTTTTCGAAAAGAATCCGTGTCAAGCTTATCCAGGCAAATCTCTTTGATTTTCAAAAATTCGATTTTTGCTTGAAATGTTTATCTTTATTTTTCGAATTTTGAAAAATCATTAAATATTCAATTAAGTTCGATTTTTTCCAACTTTAAATTCATGGCGAATTTAATTTTGCCCATTGGATTTCGCCTTGGCCTGGCACAATTTATCTTCTTCCAATATACGTCTGGCGAATTTAACTTTGTCCAAAACTTTTAAATTTCTGAGTAGTTGAAAATAAATTATTAAAATATTAAAATATTTTAATTTATTCCAACCCGTTCGTTTTGGACCCATGGCTATTTCAATTTTCTCTTCATTTTCTTTAGCCAAAAGTTTATTTTCCGATTTTATTCCCAATTTCGTCTAGCCAAGTCAAAATTTTAGCCATTTCATCGACAATTGTTATGCTAGATCCTTATTTTTTTCTGCCATGGCCAATTTTAAATTGCACTGAGCACATTTTCTTCTGCCAAAGTCAATTTTTTCCCGCTCGAGCGAATTTAATTTAGGCAAAGTCTTAGTTTGGATGTCTTTATTAGGCGAATTTCCTTGATGCTTGACAAATTTTAATCTCCCTTAGCCAAGGGCGGACTTTCCTACCTCTTTGCTTTATGCAATTTTCTCTGTGCACTTAGCCAACTTTATAACATTTTCTCTATACTTAGGCGAATTTTAAATTCTCTTCCATTTTCATGCTAGGCACACTTCATTTTTTTCTTTGCCTTAGCCTAGGCGGACTTCCTTAAGTCTTTTCCACCTTCCACATGCCATGGCGGACTTTCTATAGCACTTGCCTTTCAAACTTAGCACTTTACCTCTTGAAAATGTTATAATATTTAGCCAAAATTTCGATTTTCCATCCTTTAGGCCTCTATACTTAGGCAAATTTTCGGATTTCTTCTTCTAGGCACCAAACACTTAGTGAAATTTTCAATTTTTCCACTTTATAGACCATGGCGGACTTTCCAAGTGTTAGGCCAAAATATGGCGGACTTCAAAGATCAATTTCCAAGCTCCTCAAGGCTTGGGTGGAGTTTCTAGAGTCCTTGCCAAGTCTAAGCGGACTTTGGCCAAGGCTTGCCACTCTCTCCTTGAGCATGGCAGACTTCCCAAGTACTTGGCACTTACCTCCTTGAGTATGGCGGACTTTGGATGATCCAAGACAAGATGTGGCGGACTTCAAAGAGTCTTGGACATTTTCTCTTTAAGGCTAGGCAGACTTTAGATGACCTTAGACAAGTCTAGGCGGACTTTGGAAGGTCTTAGACAAGGCTCCTCAAGGCCGGCAGACTTTAAAGAAGTCTTGGACATCCTCTTCTTATAGCTGGGCGGACTTTCCATAGTCCAAGCCATCCTCTCCTTAGACATGGCGGACTTCTCAAGATCATAGACATTTCTCTCTTTCCGTCCCACATTTCAAGGGCCCTCTTCCTTACCTTGAACTTGGCGAATTTTCCAGATTTCTCCAGAATTTTGACATTAATTTCATACTCTTTGGTCCATTTTTGATGATTTTTGCTTCAGATCTGACTGGTTTTTGGACTGATTTTTCCAGAATTTGATGCTTTTCAGTTTGATTTTGTCAGATTTTTGACTGATTTTTCCATGCTTTTTCTGATTTTTCACTTGAATTTTCGATTTTCAGGTTGATTTTTCGGATCTAAAGATAGAAAGTTGACTCGTTGACCAGGGTTGACTTTATAAAAATAGAAAAAGCAAAATCCCTAAAAAATAGGGAACCCCGTTTGACCCAAAAATGCCAAAAATGAAAAAACGAAAAAGCAAAAAAGCAAATTCCCTAAAAAATAGGAAGTGTCAAAATTGGCCGAAAGCACAGGCGATCCTCGTCTCTCGGGCCTTCTGAGCACTTCCATGACGTTTATGCACTAATTCAAGCATGGATTATTGACTTGGCTCGGATGACTCTCAGAAAACTGACTTGAAACTCTCAAATGATGACCCCATTGAAACCGTTGCAAGGAGACAAAACCCTAAAAACTAGCAGACTACTGGGGGTCCCCACTGGCGATGGGGCGATGTGTGAAAAGGTCACAACAGTAGCCAACCAGAGGGCCCTACACAGAGAGTCAAGTTACCCACTTATGGCCCCCGCCCAACTCCTCGAGGTGGCAAGTGTCTTCCAGGAGTCAAGGCCACGATGGGGAAAGCAGGTACTAAGTCACCAAGGGGGAGGGTTGTGGTATACACCCTCTTAGGCTTGGCATATGGCTTCAGGCGGACCCATCATGCCCCTACTCCCAACTATGTACATTATTAATGATTTATGGATGTAATGCAATGATCTAACCTTCACTAGTGTATGTACATCTTTGCATATATTGTTCATGTGATGAATGCAGGATTCCAATCCAAGATTGCTTCATTAAGGAGATATTTATTTAAGGAGAAACCCTAACCTTAATTTGTTTCCCTTTTATGATTCAATAGACAAATTCTAGGGTAAATTGGGACAGGGGACATTACATACTCAGCCATGTTGAATCTTATAGTGATCTTAGCATATGAAGGTTGAGATCACTCCTTGCTAACAAACACCAAGACAACTTTTGACTAAAGCAATGATTACAACGTGATAAAGTTCATTGCAAAATGAACTATTTTAAGATGAGCAAAGGTTTTTAAGTATTGCCTCATTAAGTTGAGGACCTAAGAATTGTTGTATATATATTTGCAAATGTTTCTGTCACACTCAACAAGTGCTTTGATCCATAGGAGTTTACCAAGATCCTCTAATACAAGGTCAAAGCATTGAGAAAAATAGGGAGTCTAGAATAGAGAGGGGTGCTTCTCCACAAGAAGTCCATTTGTAGCAACATATTTTCTTGCATTGTCTATAATTACCTTCACAACATTTTGTTCACACACCTTGGCTGCAACTTGTCTAAGATTTGACAAAGGAAATCAATGTTTTTTACTTTTCCTAAAACATCAATGGGTTTCAAGAAAACTATACACCTAAGAAAGAAACAAAGAAATTAACCAATGTTCTATTTCTCCTATTTGTCCAACCATCAAACATGATAGTGAAACCCAACTTCCTCTATATGTCACAATGCTCATCTCTAACAGCCTTCACATCTACCATCTTTTCACTAAAAATCAAGCCTTTTCTCTCATCATTAGGGGCTTTACACCCCCACACACCCAACCATAGCAATGCATCTACTAGATCTTGCCAATAAGGAGACCTAATACAAAGAAATTTTCAAAAATAAGTATTTCTAAATTTAAAATATAAATTTGAAAAACACTAAAATTTAAAAATTAAAGAGACAAAGATACCAAATAACATTTTTTAAACAAAAATAAAAGGATTTACCTAACCACATGAAATTGAATGGAACTTTAGAACCAAAGCTCTTTGGCTGCATACCTTGCTACTTAATACTTTTTTTATTCCAAACCATGCTCACGAGTGATGATTAGATACTTGGAGTAGTGCGTTGTACAATATATGAATCCAATCTAGATCTACATACTCTAGGCCCAACACTACCACTAGTCCTTGAAGTTGAAGGAAATTGGGGAATCGAAGTAGTAGAAGACTCTCCTAGAACTTGGCCTACAGTTTTCATCTCTTCTCTATGTTTGTTTCGTAGGTCTTTGTTCTCCTCAAAGGAATTTATTTGAGTTATTACCTCATGAATAACATCAAGAGGCCCTTGCATGCACATAGAAACATCTGGGCCAAAAATGTGTGCGATGTTGAAGCAATTGATGCCTCCCCCACTAATTTTTGGTTTGCAAAAATTGCAAACAAACTCCCCTTTCCTAACCCCTAGGGTGGTATGTTTCCAACTCATGTCCTTTCTAGCTGGGGTCAACATTATAACAATTTATAAATTTTAAATACACTGCAATAACAAATAAAGGAAATAATTAATGTTTAGGGTTTTAGATAAAAAGAGATTACAAAATAAGTAAAAAACATTTAGGATTTGTACATATAAAAAAAGATTCAAAAAAAACATTATGAAACATAAAAAAACGAGGGAAAAATGAAGAGAATAAGCCTCTTTTGCTTCTTGTTCCATGAATATAAAATAGAAAATAATTATAAATGTAGAAGACATACCAAATGAAAAAGGAAAATTAAAGATCCAAAATTCCTCTTCAATCAGCTCCAAATTGATGATGGGCTGCTCCAAATTACGGACTCTTCCAAATGCTGGTAGGTTCCTTTAGATGCACCACGGGCTGCTACAAACTTACTCAAGTTTAATTCAATCAACATTTGTTGGCAATATGTTTGTCATCTTTTCCTCCTATGGATTATATTTTCACTTCAATGTTCTATTTCCTCCTTGTTTGTGCTTGCAAATTAAATGAATAGCATTTTAAAGTGTTGTAGGTCGTTTTTAGTGTTGTAGGTTTTAGTGTTATTTTTCTTTTTTTCCCAACTGAGTCTTCTAGTTGGGACTAGGCAAGTCCTACAAATGTGGCAGACTTGGAAAATCTAACTAAACTCACCATGACTCGAGTCCCTAGCTAGGCTCACCTGAGACTTGACAAGTTTGTCGAGTACTTAATGAGTCTTGAAACACTAGAAAAGACCTAATTTGCTAAATAACCACAGGCTTCCTTGAACAACAATTTCTTGTTTTGCATTGAAGACCATAATAAAGTATCCTTTAAGTCATCATCAAAGACTACTAAACCCATCAACTTCAAATTTTCCTAAATCTAGGCCTTAAGTATTCTAGGTCCAAGGAAGGCCCCCATAAAGCAACATATCAAGATTCGTTCCTTCAATATTCATAACCTTTGCTCCATTTCCTCACCAATTAAACTTATGTTTGAGGGATTTAAAGATTTTCCATCTTTAAGGAATCAAACCACTTCTTTGTAGGAAAGTTTGGATCAATTGATCATTCTTTTTGCTTGGCATTGCATGAACCCTTTGAGTTCTTCATTGCTATGTATCGTTGGTTTTAGGGCTGTCACATTCTTGAAAGATTGATGCAAATCGGAGCCTTGATCCATAGAGGAGGCCATACTCCCCCATAATGTAGTGGGACTCACTAGACTTGAATGCTAAGGTTTATTAGTTTGTATTCATTCACGCGAGCAGTCCAAGTGTCAATCAATGAAAAATAGACACCTTAATAGATCTCAAAATAACCATTAAATGATTGGCCTTAAATACATAGGAATATGTTAAACCTAGATGAACAAGAGTAAAGGGTTCAACTTCAATTATATAGAATAGATGCTCAATAAAATTTTCATAGTTCAAGGTGCAATCCAAAACACAACCCTCTCAAATCACTAATCGATCACTTTGAGTACACAAACTACAAGAAAGAGGCCAAAAAGCCCATTCATATTTGAATGCATGTGATTGACATATGCCACATTTGCATGAAAATTAAGTGCTTGGTTGATCCAAGATCCAAAGCTAAAAGGCCATCCTATGTACAAATTCACAAAAAGACACAATATAAGAGAAACAAAATTTTAAATGGAAAAGACTAGAAGTATTTTCAATGTCTAAAAGCAAGCAGTTGCCAAAATGGAAAACTTTCTAGAAAACTAAGAGAACAAAAGATCACATAAGGATTACTAAAAGATGAGCAAATAACAATTCTAAAAATTGAAATCATACAAAAAAGAGAATATCTCTTCCATCAAAAATATCAAGAGCAATGGACTAGAATAGGAAATTCAAGCATTGTCTTCTTCCACAAATATGTACAAAATAAGCATCATGTCAATGGACAAAGCTAGCTAAAACATCTAGATGGCCATTCCATCGTGGGCCCAAAAGAGATTGTCTCCTTTGCAAACAACTATTTCAACAATATTGTACATGAGGAAATCCAAATTCAAAATTTGAGTTGTGTCCAAGAGGAAATAATCAAACATATGCCAAAATTTATAGAAAAGGAAATGATTCTATCACAAGAATACTTGAAGAAGAAGAGTTAAGGAAAATCCTTCTATTTCAAGAAGGATATATTCCCAAGACTAGATAGATTCTCGTATCTATTCTTTCAAACTTTCTAGGGAGCTATCAAAGAAGACCTTCTTGAGGTTGTTGAAGAATCTTGAAAAACAAGACAATGATCACTCGTTTGAATGCCATTGTTTACTACTCAATTGATAAACAACTATCTATTGCAAAGTAAATAGATTTAACCCATATAAATGATTTGTACAAGAATTTGTACAATAATATCAATAATTGCTTTTTTTCTTTTCATGTATGCTCTTAGACAAAATTGTAGTTCAAGGAGCAATTCCAACATGTGGCCCTTTTCGTAACTACTAGAGATCTATATAAACCCCCATTGGTTGCCAAATGACCACAACTGTCGGCAACTACCAAGAAACTATTTTTCTCTTAACTTCCACAAGCTAACAAAGCATTAACACACCCATCAGGGATAACCAATTGAGTAAAACATAACTAAGACAAAAATATGCTAACTATAGCCATAAAGCTAGCCCTAGTACCAAAAATTGATAAGTCTACCATTTTGGATCAGTTCAAATCCATAGCTCTCTACAATATGGTCTATAAAATGATAGCCAAACTAATTACAAGTCAATTGGAAAATTCCTTCCAAAAATAATCTTAAAGATTAGTCAAGTTTTGTTACAAATATGTAAATAATGGATAATGTAAATGCAGTCCAGGAACTAATACATAATCCAAAGCTGAGAAACATTCATTGTTTGAAGAATTTAGAGCTTTGTTGAAAGTAGTAAATTTATGAAAATGCAATGTGCCATGAACATCTCTGTGACCTTGAAGGCCTTAATTGAGGCTTGCTGGTGGGGGTGGTTGGGGCTCCACCCCTCAATCTTGTTGGACCTGTTGATGCGTGTTTTATGACTCACCAAGCACTTTAGAATAAAGAGTCCAGAGACACTCTATCCTCTCTTGAAAAATTACCTCTTATGCTAAGATTGCTAGAAAGGTCATACGATAATTCCAATGTCTCTTAAGTTGAGGGGATGGACAAGCTCAATGGATGATGTGATATGCTGGTTTCACAAAGGGACCTTAGATAGTGAATTATTCAAAGTAGGGATTTGAATTGATTTGACATTGAATGCTCTTGTTTTTTTTTTTAATTTTCGATTTTGGGATAAAATAAAAGGAAAAGGGATGAGGATTTAGAAACTAGATCTTTGCTAAACTACTCCTACGAACTAAAGAGACAAATGCTGGATAGTGGAATTTAAACCAATCTTTGTTTTGCCAAGCACAATGACTACAACTAGACAAAGATGATGCAATCTTCAATGGATCTACGAATGATGTCCTATTACACAATACCACCATCAATTCGAACAATGTATATAGGTAATAGAATCCAAGTTAAACAGTTTCGAAGTTCAAACTAACCTTGCACATCAAATTGAAAATCATTCAATTGAAAAAGGTATGAACCAATTTCACTATTTCCAACACTATCAATCTTTCATTCATCTAAAAAAAATTGCTAAAAACTATTTTACTCTATTGAAGAAATTATGAAACCATGCGAGCTCTCAAAATAACAAATGCTCAACTTTGAATCCAATTATTATTTAAATAGCAATAGTAGCAACAATTTCATAAGTCTCTCCTTGAATGAATGAAATGCGTGGGGTTTATATAGGCACCCCAATTACAAAGCAATGGCCCAGATTGATTTGAGATCAATGGCCAAGATTATTTCAAGAAACCCTAACCCTAAAAAGCATAACCAACTCAAAGGACACATGGCACAAGCAGAATGAGCCACTTGGAGTATGGAAAATGATGACACCTTGCGAATCATTCGAGCAAGTGGGAATTCTGTGTTGATGTGTGTTTTATGACTCACCAAGCACTTTAGAATAAAGAGTCCAGAGACACTCTATCCTCTCTTGAAAAATTACCTCTTATGCTAAGATTGCTAGAAAGGTCATATGGTAATTCCAATGTTTCTTAAGTTGAGGGGATGGACAAGCTCAATGGATGATGTGATATGCTGGTTTCACAAAGGGACCTTAGATAGTGAATTATTCAAAGTAGGGATTAGAATTGATTTGACGTTGAATGCTCTTGTTTTTTTTTTTAAATTTTCGATTTTGGGATAAAATAAAAGGAAAAGGGATGAGGGTTTAGAAACTAGATCTTTGCTAAACTACTCCTACGAACTAAAGAGACAAATGCTGGATAGTGGAATTTAAACCAATCTTTGTTTTGCCAAGCACAATGACTACAACTAGACAAAGATGATGCAATCTTCAATGGATTTACGAATGATGTCCTATTACACAATACCACCATCAATTTGAACAATGTATATAGGTAATAGAATCCAAGTTAAACAGTTTCGAAGTTCAGACTAACCTTGCACATCAAATTGAAAATCATTCAATTGAAAAAGGTATGAACCAATTTCACTATTTCCAACACTATCAATCTTTCATTCATCTAAAAAAATGCTAAAAGCTATTTTACTCTATTGAAGAAATTATGAAACCATGCGAGCTCTCAAAATAACAAATGCTCAACTCTGAATCCAATTATTATTTAAATAGCAATAGTAGCAACAATTTCATAAGTCTCTCTGAATGAATGAAATGCGTGGGGTTTATATAGGCACCCCAATTACAAAACAACGGCCCAGATTGATTTGAGATCAATGGCCAAGATTATTTCAAGAAACCCTAACCCTAAAAAGCAAAACCAACTCAAAGGACACATGGCACAAGCAGAACGAGCCACTTGGAGTATGGAAAATGATGACACCTTGTGAATCATTCGAGCAAGTGGGAATCCAGAATGCAATTCCCTTTGGACTGCTCCCTAGCCGCAAATGCAAGAAATTTAGCTAACACAAAGTCGAGTTCCTCCATTGAGATGCTCAGCACAGAATCCAGTTGCACTCCCATCACGTCCAAGGTTTCCGGGCATTGAGTGAAAGTACCTTCCCATCTATCCTCCTGTTTCTGAAAGTTATCCATAAAGGTCAAAAGGGAAGACATATCATCAAGCTGATTCTCTGTAACAATCTGCACTTCCTTGAAGTAAATGTTCATCACACTTTTCCTCAATCCTTCTAAATCCAAGCCATTTGCATCATGATGCTCCTGCCCTGTTAATCCTTCAAGAGAAGTGAGGATTTGGAACTGAATTTTTTCAATTGTACTCCTTATAACAGCACATTCTTCCTTCATTCCATCATATATCTTCCTTTTAGCCAATAAGGAATGATACCACCTACTGAAATCATACGAGGCTCCTTCCTCAATAACACCTTCTTGGATTAATATTTGCAGAGAAACTTCCTTTAAAACCTTCAAACGAGGTATTACTTTGTCATTTACGTACTGGAAATCTTCCCAATTGTCTTCAATTTGACTAACTTCAGTTATAAGCAAGGCAGATCTGTCATAAGTCTGAGCGCACTTCTCTAAGAATTGCTCCATCTATTTTGAAATATTGATAACCCAACTCTTAGTTGCTTGACTTGTGATCCTCATAGCTTCAAGAACATCAACGGATTCCGGATTAAGAGATGATGGCGGAATAAAACCTTCATTTTCTTGACGCAAAGGGGTTGTTAGTTGCTGAATGAACTCTGTTAGCCTTAAATTTTCTAATTCTAGCCTTTCCTTCTTCTCCTCTGTTTTGTCGAACTTCTCCTTGATGGCCTTGGAAGTGTCTACCAACTCATGGAAATCCTGATCTATCGTGGTTGGCCCAATGTCCAACGTTGTAACATCATAATCCATAGGAGTAATCTGACCTCTTGGTTTATCAATTTTCGGGACTGCAACTTGTAAGATTCGGGATCCTACATCATTCCTGGTAATCTGACCTCTTTGGCATTTTAGCTTTGCCAATCCTCTCTAGGAAGTCTTGCATGCTTTCAACTGGTTGAACTTCATCTAGTGATCTGGACTTCTTCATCAAACTTTCTGTCAACCAATCTGGGATAGTGGATAATTCCATCCCATCTTCCAATTGAACATCATCATTAATTCCTTTTAGAGCAGAAATTACTTCATCTCCCAGCTCTTCATTGTTCTCAAGGATCTCAGTATCTCCTGCACCTTCAATCATCAACGTATCATCCCCTTCCAAACTCTCAGTGAGGGTTTGCTCTTGGAGAAAATCCAACTGTTCTAACTCTTGGAATTCGACCTCTTGCTCATGGCTTGGTTCGATCTCAGCAATGGACACCTTTTCAATTACTCCAACAGATAAAGTACTTGAAGATGATGTATTTTTAGTCACTTTCTGCTTCTTACTCTCCAATTCTCCGTCAGCTGATTCTTTTTCCTCCGTGTGAAGGTTTTTTACTCACTACCTTTCTTTTGCTAGGATATGAAAGTTCATCAAGACTTTCTCCAACTGCTTCTTCCTGGCTTTCCTTATTGCTCAATGTGGCATTGGTAAGAGTAACTCCTTCCTTTCTCAATCTGCTGATCTGATTATCCACCCATTCCCTAGAGTATGCTATAATATCCTTCATTAATATGTCCAAATCGGTCAACTCGGGTTGCGTCCAGTTAGGCAACAAGATAGGCTTATCTTTTTCCCGTTCAAATTGAGGATGTATGTAGTCCCCGTTGTCTTTTACTTGGTCAGGTATAGGGAATAAGTCACACCTTTTTACAAGTTCAATTGGAATTCTAGACCAAATCTTCTTCCTGACTCCATACTCGTCCACCAAGTTAGACCAATAGTCTTCAATCTGCATAACATGAAGGGACCTCTTCCCGTGAACTCTTAAGTATGGATCGTAGTCAGACCTTGGATTATAAATGCCGAACTTATAAAATTGCAACTCCAACTTTGCTGTTTTGGCTGATTGTAATGAGGGGCAGACTTCTAGCATTTTCCCAATTGCAACAGGAAAATCCACTCCTTGTTTGTTCCTTTTCCCCTGAATAGAATCTACACATTGCAGTTGCCTTGCAACTTCAAGCATAACAATCTTGTTTGTTGGATACCGAGGAAGTCTATGCGGAGCATCTGAGAATCCATGAACTCTTATGTATGTAAAGGTCGGAAACTGGATGAACCAAGATCCGAACTTATCAAGCATCACCATAGCTTCTTTAGATAGCCTCCTTTGAATTGTTCCTTGAAGCACTTGCGTGATATACATAAGGCGTCATTGGTTATCTTATAATTGTCCCTGTAATGCAACTAGAGCTGCGGGTAACAATCATATGCTTTGAGCTGATCTTTCCGAAGTCCAACTTCCCCTTTGCAAATCAGTCCTCTATACTTAGTAAAGCGTGCCAAGATATAAACCACGTAGGAACTCATATAGAAGGTTTTGGTCTTCTCCAAATTTCTTAACTGGAAATCGATGTTATCACTTATTAACTTAGCCCAATTTATCGATTCCATTCCCAATACGACCTCCTCTACATATGAAAACATACATACTTCGAAGAAAGCTCCTTGAGAAGTACCCATAATCTTGTTCAGCATATGAATCATGTCACTGTATTCTGATTTGAAATCTGTGCAAATTAATCTTTTTGGCAACTTGGAGCGATGTCTTTTGGGTTCCTTGATCCAGTTGGAATTGACTATGTCCATACAGGATTCTTTGGCTTGATCGAACATGGCCCGTGATTCCTTTTGAGTCCTGTTCAACATTTTTTGACGATGAGGGATACCAAATACCTCTCTAACTAAATCCTCTGTGAAGTATGCCAAAGTGATCCCATTAGGTGTTTTAATGGATCTTGTCTGCGGATTGTATCTTCTGGCACATTCGACCATTAACTCACTGCACTGAACTGCAGGTGGAAATCCTGCTGCTTGATGAAGTCCGGACTTAACGATGTTAGTGGCAATAGGCATGGGCATTTTGTTCTGAGTGCCAAACATCCTTCTCTTGTGTTGAATCGCATTGAACTGCTCAAAGTTGGTATCCGCTCCCTTCTTCAACTTCGAGGACAAATGGGACTCTGGATAAAATTCTTTGAGGACTTCCTTTACTTGAGATTTTCTGACTCCACCTCCCACGTTCTTTGGAGAAGACATTATGCCTGTACGAAGCTCGAAGTTAGAATATTTCAACAAATTTGTAAGAAAGGCGATTTCATGGCTGGAGAAATTCTTAAAATTAATTAAAAAAATCCAAAACTTGATTGAAAAGGCTGGTTAAAGAATAAATTCTTAATGAAATTTTATCCGCCTGTACTATTTTAAAGAGCATTCATGGAATTTTCAAATAATTGTCTGGATTTTTAAAGATTTATACTGAAGCTTTCTCAAGTCCAAGATGAAAAATCCTTTTCCCTTCTTTAAATTCGCCAATAATAACCTTGCAGCTGTTTGAGAAATCTGGAAATGGAAGAGAAAAATCCAACTCTATGTTCTGGAATCAAAAATCTCCTTGCAGCTGCTTGAGAAAAAACGTCCCTAGCTTGAGAGGAGCTTGCCTGTGAGAAAATTCGACTTTGCAAATAATGGAAAATAAGCTCACAAGATCTTCTTTTATAATAAAATCTTTCCATATTAGTTTAGGTCGACCTCTTCTTCAATTGGGTGCCTTTGCTTTAAAACGAAAAAAGCAATCTTATCTCTTCTTGATTTTTTGACTTTTCAAACAAGGCGTCCCTTTTTGGCTTGACAACTAAGTTTTATTTTAAAATAAAACTTAAGATATTTATTCTATTTTTGCCCTCTAGTAAAATTCGATATTTAAGTGGATTAATCCACTTTTCAATTGGATTTTTCAACCTTTCAAGATGCGTTTTTCCCTAGAAAATTTTCAATTCTCTCCTTGAAGAATTCGACCTTCAACTGGAATTTTCTCCTTCCTAACTAGAATTTCGCTTCATCTTGAAGTCCCTGAAGTCCAATTCGAAATTTCACTTGCCTTGGTCAATTTTCATCATTGTCCAACTGGAATTTCGAATTATTCAACTGGATTTCCTTGTACAAGGCGGATTTTGGCAAAATCTCTCAAATAGATGGATTTCAATTGGATTTTTCCAAGATTTCTCTTTGATGAATGGATTTCTCAAGTGGACTTTTCAAAGATTCAACTGGATTTTCTTATGGGCGCACTTATCCAGCCTTAGGCGAATTTCACCACAATTCGCTTGCTTTCACTTGATTTTTGAATGATTTTCTCCCTTGAAGGCGCGATTTTTCAATTGATTTTTTAGCCTTTTGCATGCGCCTTTCCTGCTTTTCTCACTTTTGCATGTGTTTTTCTCATGATTTGCATGCGCTTTTTACTTGATTTTTTCGATTTTTCAAGACCTCTGCTTGATTTTTGCCTACTTTTTAATTCCAAAAGTGGGAACTTTCGACTCCACTACCAGTGAGACCTAGCACTTTCTAAAAATAGAAACTTACTAAAAATAGAAAAAAGCAAAAAGCAACTTTCTAAAAATAGTAAATTCCAGATTGGTCCAGAAATGCCAAAAACGAAAAAAGCAAAAAGCAAAAAAGCAGAATCCCTAAAAAATAGGAAGTGTTAGAATTGAGCGAAAGCACAGGCGATCCTCGTCTACCAGGTCTTCTAAGCACTTCTATGACGTTTACGTTCAGTTTCAGGCTCAAACTCCCAACTTAGCTCGGGTGATGACTCCAGATTTTGACATGAAATTCCCAGAGCGACAAAGACTATGAAATTGCTACTCAAAGCTAAACCCTAAGAGAAAACCAGTGAGGGTCCCCATTTGCAATGGGGCGATGTGTGAAATAGGTCACAACAGGACCCTATGAGGGGTGCCACCACTTGAGTTTGTTGGGGGCTAGTAGCTCCGAACCCTCGATCTAGTTTATAAAAGCAAAAGAAAAATTGTTTTGATCTGCACCAGATGGAAAAGCAGCATTTTTTCCCTGAACTTTTCCAAAAAACAAAAAATCCCAATTTATTGAATTTCGTTTATACTTTTGGTTTTCCAAGTCAATCCCGACTCCAAGCAATGCTACTATGATATAAGTTTATAAACTATTTTTATTTTGTCTTTAACACTTATGTTTTGACAAGAAACATTGCATTATCAATTATCAATAGTGTTCTCAGTTCTATATTCAATTTTGTACATTTTGTGCAAATTATGGTTATTTTAATGTATTTTAAATATATATTGTACATTTGATCCCAGCCATACCAAAACAGGGGAAAAAAATATTTACGAACTGACAAACCTTAATCTAAAACCTTGGCAAAAAAAATTGACAAACCACTAAACCCAAATCCAACATGGGGAGAAAAAATCAACAAACCGTTGAACCCAAATCTCAATTCTAAACACAAACTTGAACCCAAACCACTAACATAAGATAAACGCCTTGACCATTTATAATTTGTAGCAAAGGAGGAGGACAACCAACACAATACACATAGTAAAAAGGACCTTCAAATGGGTGCTTTAGCTATGTTGGGTGAAAATTGTGTAATCAACTTTTCAACAGATTACACAACCAGGACTTCAACCACAGCTATGTGAAATTCAATCTCTCCTCTCAGCAAGGGGAGGCGCCCTTCTTACAATTAGAAACCAACTAGAGTATTTACAAAATATTCACAGTATTTACGAAGGGGGAGGTGCGTGTCGCATTCATCATTCTCTCTTTTTTCAATGAAGATGTGTGTAATGCTTCACAGCTGAAAACGTTCTTGATTCACAGTACTAGAAACTTACCAAAGCAATACAACTGATTCCCTATCTTGGCAAAGCATAGCTTAGAGATATCAGATAAGATTATAACAAAAGCAAAAATGGAAACAAGTAAGGCTCACAAA
The DNA here is from genome assembly GCA_007258455.2 of Sequoia sempervirens. Taxonomy (NCBI): domain Eukaryota; kingdom Viridiplantae; phylum Streptophyta; class Pinopsida; order Cupressales; family Cupressaceae; genus Sequoia; species Sequoia sempervirens. Next base: position 57,363,260 of record VDFB02109042.1, read on the forward strand.
GGCACAAAGTCATTTCGTAGTCTTTTCAACTGCAGATCTGTGAGAACAATAGAGTTTGTTGCATTAGAAGCACAAAGTCTTCTTAGATGCAGCAATTCATTCGAACAGCATGAGAGATTACAAGCTCAAAGTCTTGTAGATCTTTCAACCAAAGCATTAAAACATAAACACAAATTCAAGTTAGAAATGTGACACAAAGTCCACAAGAATCACTTGAAGTCCTTCAAATTTCATAAACTAATCACCACCAATCTCAATCAAATTCAAGAGACAATCGATCCAACGCAAAGTTTGGAATGCAATTTCTTCCTTTATTGATCAGATTTAGATTCACAAAAGCATGAACACAAAGTTTCACAATTTGTTGCAAATTGAGCAACACTTCGTTGCAAAAATTAAAGGATAGCTAATACAATAGAAATCCCTCATATCTATAGAGGAGAGGGATGAGCAAATCTAGGAAATCAAAGGAGCAAAATTAGGAAAGTTAGGTGAGCTAATTAAGGAAAATCTCACCTAACTTTGACCAAAGTCAAAGTGTAATTTGTTTTCAAAAAATTACATCTCAGATTTGGTGTAATTACATTTCGAAAATAACATTTAAGATGTCAAAAACTATTTACAAGATGCATAGACGAAAGCATCAAAAAGTTGAACACTGGGAAATTAGGAATCTTCATGGTTCCTTGCTTGGGCGCAGAAGTCTTCATACTTCATCTCGGTTTCCTGCGTGAACTTCTCATCTGAACCAACAGTGTAATCCACAATGGTGTGAATCCTCGTGATCGATCTCATGGCAGATGAGTGAACCTTCTTGCACCTATTAAGATGCATTTTAAGGTTATCCAATGTAAGCCTTGTATCACAAATGACATCCAGAGAGGCTTTTGAAAAGTTGGCATCCTCAACTTGCTGCATAACGGCTTCTTTGTAGATTTGGGATAGTTCACTGGATCAAAAGATGTCACCTTTGGGATCACTTGATGAAATCTGGAAAGAAACTGCAAGGATGGTGAATCAATAGGCATTAGTAGAAAAAGTAGCATTGGGAAGCATGAAGTGAGAAACGATGTTGAGCAAGCGTGAAACAAGCAACTAGGCACAAAAAACGATGCAAGAGTGAAGAAACGACATTCGGAGCGAAAAGGAAGTGATTTGGAAAATTTTTAAGGAAAAACCGCCAAAAGTGCAATGGCGCTGAAAATCAGTGCCCTTGCACTTAGGGAAAAATTATCAAGTGCAATGGCGCTGAAAATGAGCGCCCTTGCACTTTATGTGTAAGTTTGGAAGAAATATGTCAGGGCGCTGAAAATCAGCGCCCTGACACTTAGCTCATGAAGTCACAAGTTGTAAGAGTTTCCAGCTTGATGAAGAATGAGAGAGAGGCGACAAGAATGAAAAAGAAATAACCTAAAATCACTTTTAAGTGATTTATAAGTAAAATAGAAGAACAAAAAGTCATGCATTTAATTAAGGCATGAAAAGTGGCACTTTCAGTGAAATATGCAAAAGACCCAAAAACCACGCCTTAGTCAAAAATTGGCTAAGTCTGGGAGAAAAGTGCAAAGGTGCTAAAAATCAGCACCCAGCTCAAAAAATGACTAAGTCTGGAAGAAAAGTGCAAGGGCGCTAAAAATCAGCTCCTTTGCACCAAAACACATTCACTTAAGTGTAGGGGCGTTGATTTTTAGCGCCCTTGCACTTTTGATACTTAGTCAAATTTTCAAAAAAGGCTAGAGCGCTATTTTTGACAACTGCACTTTTTACAATTTTACTAAGTATCAACAATGAGAGCTCACGAAGGTACTCGTTTCGAAGGTCTTCGTGAGGTGAACGTAGGGGGATGCTCAAACTGATTGTTTGAGACTTTGAAACGCACTTTGAGGTGGATTGAAAATCACCTCGTTTTGCGTGCTTGAACTTCACGAACCTAGGAAACGGACAAGTTTTGTAGGGGGTTATCCATGGAATGAGCGCTGCTAGATTCCATGATAACAAGCTACAAATCTAATTCCAACAAATTTGGGTATTTGAGACTCTAAGAAGAGGCTTGGGCTAAAGAAAAAACAGAAATCCTTCCATGAAACCACCAATTTTGGAGGAAAATGCAAATCGAAAAACAGACAATAACAAAGCTAATTGAAATATGGAAACCAAAGATCAAATCAACAGAAAGAACTCTCGGAGAAGGCACTTTGATAACTCCACCACTTCTTTGATACAAATATTATCATGTAATACATGCGGAATAGGTGTATCCAACAAATGTATGTATTTGAAATAAAAAATCAAGCAGGAAAATATTGATATGGTCTTATAACAGAAAACAATGAGAACGGGTACAGAGAAAACTACTAGTTAATATAAACTAGGGCCACAAACAAACCATTATTTGTTTGGCAATAACAACTCTAATCCATTCCAAGTACAATCTAGATTTCTATTAACTCTTTCCCAAGGAATTGATAGCTAATTTATATTCTCATCAATTTAAATTTAACTTACACATTGTAAATATATATATATATATATATATATATATATATATATATATATATATATTTCTCCATAGAGAAAGGGCCATATTGATCTCATAAAGCAACTTCAACAATGGATTCTTCTCAATTCTCCCCTCCCTCCTCCTTATGGGGGCCTTAAACACAATCAAATTTTATGTTGAGCAAAAAGAAGGAGCCAGATTTATTCATAGAGCAGGCAGTCCACCTCCATGATAGATCTCGAATTGCCTAGGGCCTCCATACTCAGTGTTACAGAAGAAAGGGGAGAATCTATACAGCAAAAAAATTAGACTAATTCTTCTCTATGAAAACTAGAAATCTTCTTCCAGACAACTAATGACCATGCTAATTAATAGCACACTTTTGAATCATTGGCCAATTTCAACCAACATACCAAATAGGACCGCAACTACAAGAAGCTTACAATTTAGATTTTAAAGGATGCAGTTTAACCATGTTTTTAACTGACAAGTGAAAAATGTTGGGCATGAGTAGACCATTTCCAATTACATGAAATGTATGTTTATGGGAAAACTACAACTTCTAAAACTTCATCTAAAACATGTTAAATTTATGTGAACAGATTAAATGCACAGAAAATAATTCAAAATCAGACAAAATAACACAGCCGATACCCTGGGAAAACCCTCCTCTTGAGGGAGAAAAAACCCAGCAACAAAGATCTCTCTTTTATTTATAATAATAGTGACAACATTTCACTTTACAATGAGGTCTAACACAAGACCAATGTACAGCACCTGGTAATATGGAATAATAGATAGCAACCTGGCAGTATCCGAATTGACTGTACACAGATCTGGCTATATTTGCATTAACCAATGGTTCACAACCTGCTGTAAGGAGTTCGCACTGTCATGATGCTTTGCACTGGAAGGTCTTCAAACAGTATGATCTCCACGCTTTATAAAGTTCACACTGAGTAGTGTCATAGCGCTGTATATGTTCGCCCTGTATCTTGAATTCGCACTTTACTCAATATATTCGCACTAGATGATATGTTCGCACTTTAAGATATATTCGCCCTTGATGATACAGAACTGATGTGAATAACCGAACTCTACTAGATGATTACAATGGACGGATCAAGGTGTATATATACAAGTGAATGGGAGAGATACATCTCTACAAAATCCTTCAAGTCGGCCTCTAAGAAATCGCGTATATTCTTAAATGAAAGTCGGCCTTGATAAATGTTAAATATCTTCTAATAAAATATCAATTTGAATTCTTTTATGTCGGCCATAATATGAAATGAGTATAATACAAAACAATGAACATAAATTAAATAGCCAACGGCTATCATTCAATTTATGTTTCCACGAAAGAGCTGAGCTGGAAGGAACTACCGAAGCTGCTATATCATTAACAAAACAATGGAGCACAAAGGAATTTGGTAAAATTGTTTAGCAATCACCTACCTTATCCTCACAACTTACTGAATTTCAAATAAAAAAATGAAAGGATGGATTCTCTAATCCAGATCTTGTTTTGGAGAAAAATGTGATACAAAACATGGCCACTCTTCAGCTTAAAGAGGAGCAGTCTTGGAGACACAGATCATGTGAATATCAGGTGAAACGTGGCTATCAAAACATCTAAGTCTTCCATAAAACTGTGCTGAGTAGACAGCTCAGCTTCAATCGGCAAGTCAAAAAGACAAGTTGAACTATTCTTAATACACCTTCAGAGATATTAAATATACAATACAATTCTTCCATGAGATTCTCACTGAAATTCAAACAAGAAAAGGAAGATGAAAGTCCCAACAATTTTCTGTACAAAGACATTCCAAAACTCATTGAATGAGAAAATATTTTGCCCCACTACTGAAGAGGAGATCAAACAAATAGTTTTGTCATTTCAATCTGATAAGTCCCCTGGGTTGGATAAATCTCTAGACCTCTTTTATCAACACTATTGGGAGCTGACACAACAATCATGTTATGGCAGTGTGGAAGAAGCCCACAAGAACAAAGAAATTTTAAAACAACTGAATGCCACAAAGCTGATTATTATTCCAAAACTAACACACACAGAATAGATAGACCAATATAGGCATACTGCCCATTACAATATGATCCATAAAACCATCTCAAAATTGGGATCATCAAAGATAAAATGTCTATTAAGGAAGTTAATCTCTAACAAAATCAATTGTTGTCCTGGCAAAGCAAATGACTAACAACAATATGGTGATTCAAGAAATTCTACTCTATCTAGAAATTCAATGAAGGTCAAGGATCATGATCAGATTGGATATATAAAAAGCATTTGATAGATGCAATTGGCTAATGACAGACCACACCCTTCAATCTTTTAGGTTCAATCAACAATTAATTAGTTGGATTCATGGTTGTATCAGAACACCCACATTAACCATCTCTGTTAAGGGCAATACAAGCACTACCTTCACACCCACCAAGGATTTAAGACAAGGGGACCCATTGAGCCTGTACACATTCATGATAGTGAGTGAAAGCACAGAAAATTTCTAGAAGAGGCCAAAGATAAAAAGAAAAATTTTGGGACTCCCTCTAGTAGGAGGAGAATGTTTCTCCAATTTTCATTTTGCAGATGACACTACTGTTTTCCAGTCTACTTCTAATAAAACTCAGTCATTGACACCATCTCCTAAACATTTAGCAGAATATCCCAGCCCCCTGTAACAGGGCCAATCTGAACATCCTGTGATTCCATGCTGGGAGTTTTCCAATGAAATATTGGAGCAAAATGATTGAACATGGAAATATATGAGGTTATTATTGATAATGTGGCCAATTTCCAAGCAAAAAATAATTTTTCAGACAAAAGGTATGAATTAATTCTCCCTCACCATGTTTACAAATTAGTTAAAAAAAATCTACAAGGTTTTCATTAAGCAAGTTGAACATTTTTCAAGTTTCTAGACTCGCTGGCAACTGCAAGGTTAAAAAACCCAGACAAGGTTCAAATTTGGTTCAAAACCCCCAGCATTTTGAACTTGTTGGTGTTTTCACGGTTCAAAAAATATTGGAACCTCCGACACTTCCCATTTGTAAGGCATTTTGAGTTGCATTGAACTTGTTGGGGAGTTCATTGTTTCAAGAACTCCCCGCATCTTTGATGCCTAAGTAAAATGGGAGTTTATAACGTAAAGGGAAGAAAATTTATTTCAAACTCTATTTCACAAACACCCTAGAAAGAATGAATGCAAAATATGGAGGCATTGCAAGTTGTGCATCACCTGCAAAAGTTTATTTCACAGCTGCTATGATTAGATGTAATGTCCCCATTTTATGGTCATTCCAACATCTTTGGAAGCTCCAACGTTCTTGGAGAGCATCAGCCTTTTTGAAATGGAGTTCAGATAGAGGCATCGTGTTCATGGAATCAAGATGAGTCCGTTGGTTCTTTTCGTGTGCAATTTCAACATTTCAAGTGCATTCCACACTTCTTGGAAGAATATACTATTTTTTGAAAGTATCAATTTTCAGTAAATTGGAAATCCAATGAGCTTCAGAGTATGTTGGCATAATCAGAATTCACTTTTGGCATATTTTAATATTTTATGTAGACTTTGGTGAATGAGAGAAAAATAATTAAAATATTAAATAGTTAAATATTTAAGTTGTCAAAACAAAACAAAAAATTAAACTTATATTTAATTATTTATAATGTACATAAATTGACTTAAGGGGTAAAAAGTAAATTGTAAAATAAAGTCACTTATTTGGAGCTGAAGATTATTATTAAAAAGTAATTTAAAATTATTCTTTCCCAAAAGAGAAATTGGGGGGGAAGAAGTTCATTGGGAACATTTTATCAAACCCTTTTTTATTTGGGAGATTGACCCAAGTCCATTCTTCAACCAAAAGACGAAAACCCTTTTGGCCATCAATTTCGTGGATGAAAACCCACCTAGCTAGTCGAGTGATTTCACCCAGAGATCGCCATTAAGTTGAACAATTTGTGCCCTATGTCGATTGTGTGAAGTTTCAATTTCCAGGTATTTGGTTTTTAGTTGTGGTTTCAGTATTTGGGCTTCAAAGAGATTTTCCATGTTTTTGGGTATTTGGTGAAGTTGTATACTATAAGATTAAAGAAGATTTGCAGAGCAAATGATAATCAATATTTAGTGCTTGTCCTAGTATGTTGATGTACATAGAATAAACGAAATATTATTATGTTATATTTTGATCAAATCCCAGTGAAGTTGGTTGAATATCTTTGAAAATATATTTATTGCAGATGACTAAGATGAACTTCATGTATTGCTGGCCATTGTCAGACCAGCCGTACCCTTTTGTTGCACAAAGGGGCTCCAATTTCTTGGTATAGCATAACATTTAAGTCATATCTACTATCATATTCAAGGCACATCTATTATCATTATTTTGGATGACTTTAGAGTCTATAAAATCTGCCACCACCTTCCTAAAAAGAGCTTATATTATAAGTTGTATGGGAATCGCATCATATTAAGGAGTGTAATTACTCCTATATGCTGGGCACTACATATCATATGATCTTAAAAGAATTTGGGAAAGCTGACATGGCAGTAGATAAGTTAAAAAAAAGAGGTCTTGAAGAGTTAAAGGGAATCATGGGAGCTGGAATTAGTTGGATTTAAAGCTGGTTTCAATATATATCATTGAATGTGTAAGTTCTTTCAGCTATTATAAGGCTTGCAGCAGTGATACCAACCAATAAAATATAAAATCAGTCATATACTCGAGGTTTCAAACTTCTGAATCTTAAAATATTCTCCAGCAACAACTCCAAGTCAACAATTTGGAGGTCAGAATATTTATTTCAGTTATATACAAAATTTATGTTGGTTCATTTCTGCAGTATATATTTTCTAAGTGGCTGTAGCTACAGTTTGTATGTAAAAAGATCTCTATCAGCTGATCAGAAATTTACATCTGAAGGTTCAAAGCTCATAGCTGGTTTCATAATTGGAGTAATATATGATTTCTAATATTCATGTGGTAGAAACAAACCTATGTTGGTGAAAATGTCAATGAATTGTTCAATGCATAACTGTTTGTCAAAATGTCAATACATTTATGAGTAAGTTGCAGCTACTTTTAATCATAAAATTCAGAATTACGGAATGGTTTTCAATGTTCCACCAACTGTTTGACGAAATGTCTGTGAGCTAAAGTTGGAAAAATTGCAAGTTTGTTAAAAAAACTTGGTAGGGACACTACATTAGAGGATCTATTGAAAAGGCAATAGAAACTTTCCAGCATATGTAAATGGTGAATATAAAACCAGTTTCCATAATCTCTATCACACTCCTCCATACCTATGCAGATATGGGCATTTGGGTGCATCATATGAATGTCCATCAAAGTCTGATGATAGAGGGATTTTGTCAAAGATTATAGTTTAAAATGCTCTAGTAGACATGTATGCAAAATGTTGAAGCATATACTGGCCACACACTCCACAAAGAATGCCTCAAAGAGTCGGTATCTCATAGAATGTAATGATTGCAGGCCACAGCACCACGGATTTGTTCAAAAGGCCATAGAAACTTTTTAGCAAATGCAATCAGCAGGTGTAAGGCCAAATCTCACAACATTCACCATATTCCTCTCTGATCATGCCAAAGATGAGATCTAGAATAGCATTTAGCTATAAATGATAGGGCACAAGTGTTGATTTATCATGACAGCGTCAGTCATATACTCCAGCCCAGATCACGTATAAGAGAACAATTAAATTATAGCCCATCGGCTATTTAATTGTTGAGTTCGTCTTTATGATTGGCCATGTCCCTTGATAAATAATAGTTAATAACTGTTAAATGTGAATTGGCTCGATCCTTGAAGAAGCACGACTTATGAGGAGGCCGACTTGTTTATCATTGGATGCAATTTATTGAAAGGGTGCAATCTCCTATGAAGGGCCGACCTATCTTGAAGAGTGACGACCTTTCATTTGTGTATATATATTCGCCATCTCTCATTGTTTATTCATTCAGTCATATACATCCATTCTAGTCAAGTGCGAGTTATTCTTCAAGGCAGTTCGGCATAGTTAGAAGCTGAGTTTTCATCTGTAGATTGCATTATATTATTTCTGTATATGCATCAGCTTGTGATGCTTATTATTGGCCTTCCAATTGGCTCATTGTAAAGGCGACATTTTTTGTTATATTCAATATATAAGTGATATATTGTTGCTGGGTTTTTCTCCCTCAAGAGGAGGGTTTTCCCAGGGTATCTGCTGTGTTCTTGTGTTGAATTTGAATTAATTTTCTGTGCATTACATCTGATCATAAAACTAACAACAAGAAACTCATAAATGTGGGTACTATGATATGTTTCCAACATGAATGCATTGCATCTCATAGAGACATTGTGAATAGTTGGAAACATTACTATCAAAGCGTCATGAACTAGCAAAGACAGTAAGCAAACTCCCTCGATCTTCAGAGATAATAAGACTGTAAAAATTGATTCAAACCAAATTGTTCCTAAGCATAAACTCTACCTGTGATCTTGCTAATCATGTTAATGAAAAAAATTATGCCGGTGTTACCAAATTTAAAGAGACAATCATGAAACTCGATGACAACTATGGTGAATTTCATATCATAAGTTCAGGAGATGGTAACAAAGAAGACCTGACAAATACTAGAGTTTAAGCAAAATCTTGAGGATATAATCAAGAAAAGAACCTCCTCTACCATTGAAGAGTGGGATCGCTATCACATCCTAAGATTTATCAAGCTCTTCCTTGCTTTGCATCTCAAGGAAGAAGGGTTCAGATGTATTGACTTAAAGTTCAGATTAAAGTTTGAAGGTTCAATAAAAATAATAAAGCAGTCCATGGGGCAAGAAAAGGTGCAGAACCAATTGGCTTTATTGGTTGTTTGACAAATCTTTTCAAGGATATTGTGTTGGCAATTGAAGAAAATGATGAGATTTTGAAAAGGTATATCTAGTAAAGGTGAAGTTGTACATCCAATCCAAGAATGACAAGATGAAAATAATTCAACAAGCTCTATAATACTGAAAAAATATATGGATTATAGAAAACTAGCAAGGTTATCATTAGGATCCCAAGAAGGGCCAGACCCTAGAGAGGCTGAAATTTTATCTGGAGGAAATGCTATCATTAGCGTAGTTAAGTGAGGACCATACTCAATTTATGACAACTATGTCAAGGGAAATTGGATTTGTTGGTACCAAACTAAGTCCTCAAGCTATCAATGCATTCAGAAGTGAGATATTTATTTGAGTTGTTAAAGAATTAACGGGAGAGAAAGCAAATTGATTCGGAAATTGTTACCCATAATGCTTGCTCGTGAAAAGTTCAATAGAAATGTTTCAGAAATCAATACCTATAGTCCACAAATGCAAATTATTTGACATTGTGTCTTGACAATCGGATGACCTTCAAATTTACACAAAGACTCAACATTTTATTATAAAGTCAGTTTATTAAAATTTAAACTCTTTTTTGCATTAATGAGTTAAACATATACGCTCATAAAAGACTTTCTAATATTTATTTCAAATATCTTAGAAGGTCCAAAAAATAATTATGAGTTAGTTATCAAGGGAAGGGTTATAAATACTATTATTTCCAATGTAAAGGAGTTCTTTTTCTCGTTCGGCTTTGCTGGGAAAACAAGGGACTTTTTGACTCTCATGCTTTTGGCATAAGTGCTTTGGAGTTGTGTGACCTCAGAGAGATAATAAAGAAAGCATTCAGATTGTATGTTTTGAGTGTCTTTCTCTATTATTATTGATTTTCCGTATGTCAAATTGGTAATGATCTTTATATTCCTTTATCTTTGTGGAAATAATTGGTCATTTGTTGAAGCATTTATAAACTGTGCAATTTGTGTAAATAAATGCAGTTATATCTTAGTATCTTGATTTGAATGCTACTAATGCAAACCTATCTCTTCATGTGTTGAGATTTGTCTATTGTTCTTTTAGTATTGTTACAGTATCATATACATTGTTATTACCCATCATGTAAACCTGGGAATGTGTATTCCAATTTTGTGATGAGTATTTGTTAGTTTAATAAGTTTTTGAAACCTGAGTTAGTATCAAGTGTCTACTACTAGGGTTTCTATAGTTAAGTTTTCTTTGATTTTTTCCTTTTCCTTTTGATATTTTGGGTTAAAAATACCATAAAAATCCTAAAACCTTATCATAGAAGGGAGCTGCCCCTCTCAAACGCAAAGGAAAGTTGTTGATTGTAATGTCCCCGTTTAGGAAATTCCTAATTTTAGGCCTGCAAAACAATAATAATCACTAAAAACTGATATCAGTAATAACAAGTATCAACTTTATAGTAATATTCAAGTTCATACATAAAACATTATAATATTGAGATCAATACATCATAGCTAAAACATCATAATATTTACATCCATAGTTCATAGCATCATTAATATTTGAATCCAAAAATACCTTAATATCATTAATAGTTATTCTAAGGCATATTTCTATAGTCAACCATATTAGGAATTCATTAGAAATGCTTGCAAACTGCAATCTCAAGGGTTGTTGCCCTTGTATTGCGAGAGCATGGAAGGATTTTAGATCCATTCCATCCCTCAGTCCGCCTTGGAGGCTGGCCATCCTCCTCAATCAAGCCCAAGAGCACGGAAGTGGATTTCTAGTCCATTCAGCCTCCTGACCTGTAATGTCCCCACTCTAGTTAGTTTCAGGAGCAGTTGAGTTAGCCTATTTCTTGGACCCTTGTAGGCTGACAAGATCTGGTTAGGGGGTCAGTGGCCGTTTTTGGTGGGTATTGTCATTCCCACTCCTTCACTTCAATATTGGGTTTAGCACAGGCGTTTGTAGTTCAGTGTTCGCCAGCTTCTGATGGCACGGAGAAATACTGAGTTTGGAGGGAGTTATGAATATTTCCATGGTTTAGTTAATTATTTAACTTATTGGTTTATTATAAAGTCAAATTGACTTTATTAAAAGAAACACCACTTAAATATTTCATAAAGTGATAAATAAATCACTTAAGTGAAAAGGTGCGCTCAAAAGATTTAAAGTAACTATTGAGACTATTGAGAAAGGCTTAAATACATTTTAAATGTATTTAAATGACAAAAGTCGTACTTTTCTTGAAAGTCGTGCTTTTTGGAGATATAAGGAAAAAGGTTGCAAGTCGACCTCACTTTTGATCATTTGACATTGCAACTTTATATCTTCTCTGTGGTTTTTTGTTTGAGGACAAGGGTTTCAAGAAAATTCTTCTTTGGAGAGCAAAAATTCTTCATTGATCTGTGATTGTGAGACTGTGAAATACCGGTTGAATGGTTGCTACTGAGGGAGCTTCATACAGGAGTTCATCTGTGCTACATCTGAATTATTCTATTCAGTAGATTTCAGTTTCAATAAGGAAGAGGGCTTCTTTCATCTGGATGCCATCTTCATCAGTATTCCAGCTTTCAATAAAGAAGCATCAAAATCTTTCAAAGGTCGTACACTTGCATTGGGAGGCGTGCTTCACCTGGAACGGGCATGTGAATGAGAAGGCAAAAACGCCTTTCTTTTGGGTCATTTCTTGACTCCATTGTGGGTGCCTATACTTCTCAGCATCATTTCTCCAGTTTCTCAACGGGAGAAATCAGATCCAAAGCCTAGGTGTTGCTATTACTCAATTTCAGCACATCTTGCCTGGCATGCACATAACTACTTTATTTAATTATTCTAGAGGTTTCCGGGTATGTTGATTGTATACAATATCTTTGTATGATTAGCCAAATCCGCAATAGTATTGCAGTTGCCTTTAATTTGCTTGTATTTCAGTTTTATGTATATTTTATGCTTGGCGCACTTCTATATTTATTGCTTGAAAATCATCAAAAACAAACCAAACTAAAAAACAGACAGTTTTAGCAGTTGAGACAGAGTTGAGCCAGTTGGGTTCTTCACATGACCCACGAGTATGGTAGAACCTCTAGTTCATCCATCTCGGGGTGGCATGCTTGATATAAAGAATTTCTAGTCCTTCAACTATTGTGATCCGGAAGGTTGATTGGCCTCCCAATTTGCAAGACACTTCTATAAATTCAAAATAGATTGCTAAAGGAATTTGCTATATTAATTGCTAATAAAATATCATTATGGAAATGCAATAGATTTATTTACAAGTGGCTGTAATAACTTGATTTCTGCAATTCATATTTGAATGTGTTGCTTGGATGAATTGATGATTGAATGTTTTGATGATTGAATGATTGGTACTTGAATGATTTGATGATTGAATGATTGGATGCTTGAATGATTTGATGATTGCATGATTTGATGATTGAATGATTTGATGATTGAATGTATTGATATACTTATTGCTGTTTGCTTGATTTCTTGATGGATAGATGAGTGATGATTGCTGATCGAATGTTAATGAACTGATTTACCCTTTATATCCATTTCTTAAAGGAGTCACCACCCTTTACTATAAGAGTCACCACCCTTCATTGCTGCCTTTTGAGAATGATAATTTATTTCCAAACTGATTCATTCATTCATTTCCCATAGATGATTTCTCCACAAGGAAATGATCTCCCTTTTATATCTTATTATTTAGGGAGTCACAACCTTTCACATTTGAAAGAGTCACAACCTTTAACATTAGGAGTCACATCCTTTCTCACATCATCACTACTCTTGAGAACATAATTTAATTTACTTGCAAAGTCACATAATTTTTTATTCTCAATTGAATTATTGAATGATGTTATGGATGTCTTTCTCAAATGAAATGCTCTCCCTTTTATATCTCAAGTTTGAGGGAGTCACACGTCTTCACCTCTATTGCCTTTTCAATAGTTACAACTCTTCATTGCTGCATTTGGAGAATAATAATTTTATTTTAAATAAGTTAATTTGTTAGTGCTGATGTCCATTACTTGTAATCAGTCCTAATAATTCCTCACCCCTCCGTTTCCTTCTAGATCTACCTTCCTTATATACCTTATCTTGATCAAGGGACACAACCTTTCATATGATGGTTGACCATTCTTAACAACTTAATCTTTATTTAAAGCCAGTTTGGTGTAATATTAATTATCTTTATTGATTTCTTTTGAAACATAGGCTGCACACATTTAGGAATTAAACGGGACATTACATTGACCTATAACAATTTCTCCAATTGTTGTAGGCATTTTTGTCACAAGTTCCTTGGGCGAGTCATGGTTTTTCCAAATTTTCAAAGTGACAAATCTATTTACCAACACCACACAAAGTTTATTTAACGAGCTTAACAGTTGCCAAATAGAACACAACCATCTACCAATTGATCCCTACAACTACCCAAAAGCCAACAACAAGTAATGCATAGTCGGATACAACCATATCAACAAAACATAATAAAGACATTGTATGCTGACTACATTGGCAAATTGCTCAATTTCTAAATGTTCTATGTTTAATATCTGAGCAACCTATATTTAAAGCATACCCATTAAATGTTGATAAGTAATCAGCATAATGTGTAAGCAACCCACTTTTAATATTAAGCCACCTATAGTAAATTTAGATAAGCAATTGATAGACATCTCAACATTGTTAAGTTAGATCATGGTCATCTTTACATTAGTTTTCATGAAAAAATAAAGAAACAAGGAAGAAAAATGCAAGAGACAGCCAGAAATGCTATTGCTATGCCAAAATAACATTTTTGGTTTTAAGGAAAATGCATTGAGAAGTTTCCACTTCGCTTAGCGGGTTCCAGCATTGATAGATCCATGAGGTAAGTTTTTAATTTGCTGAAAAAATGTTTACAATTTCAGATAAATAATGTTATCAAAGAAGGAAGTGGTGTTATGCATCACGAGTATCACTTACCTATATGGATCAAAGTTTCATTATTATGCACATGCATGATTGACAACCACAGATCGAAGGATGAGCGATTTGGATTCTCAAGAGTGGAGCATGATAAATGTCGAATTTGATTGACCACGTAAATAATGCACTGTTTCATGACAACCATTTCATTGTTTCATTACAACCATTTCATTGTTTCATTACATGAAGTTGGAAGTGGCTTAATCATATAAAATTCACCTATGGTAAAGTGGGTTTGGAGAATTCTAGAGAAGATAGGCTTTACTCCCTTCATGGAGAAACTGAAAGGCTATGGCCTATGAGTCTTGACACATCCATGGCTATGGTCTTTGCCAAAAGATGGGAAAATAAAAAAGTGATCATGCGAATATGGAATTTGTCGTAGGAAGATTTGGTGGTGGAGGTCACAAGGCTTGACATGGCCGAGGCAAAGATTTTCAAGGGCAGGCATATGGGAGAGGAATCCACGTCCATTTTCTTGAAGTCAGACGAGAAGCCAGTTAAAATTCACTTTGGTCATGCTAGGTATTCTCTCAAGCCTCTATGGGATGAGATTGTTCTCTGTATAATGAGGTATGTGACTTTGGAAGGGCATTTTAAGTCCATTTACCAATATCATTTCTTTCTGTTGAACCATTTTAGGTGGAAGAAATTTTAGTCTTTTCCTCTTTATCTGCTTTAGTCTTTGGAGATGTCTATTGAAGGTTGCAAGAAAGCACCCAGAATGATTCCCTACACTAGGGGTTAATCATGTTAATTGTCAACCATGTAAGGCAACAGAATCCGAATGTCTCTAGTACTGTCAAGTGTCAACAAAAAAGATGACACCAAGGTCAAGAAAATGGTGGATTTTTTGGACTCTAGTTCTGAGGACTTAGAGGAGAAAGAGGAAAATAGTTGGGATGGGATTGGTACTGAGACTGGGTTGGAGTTTGAGAACCAAAGTGAAATAGTTGCAGTCTTGGAGGAAGAGTTAATGAAAGGGCAAGAGAACCAAGATGCTAAGCTGATGGCTCTGGAGCAGGACATGGCATAGATAAAGGAAAACATAACCAGGGTCGTCAAGAGCAGTGCTATGGAGATTAAAGGTCTTCAAGATAAGGTGAAAAAGATGACTGCCCATTCTGGTCCTGTGATGACTACCAAAGGAACTACCAAAGGGGATGCTGGTCCCAGCACAAGAACCAGAAGTACCAAAAAGAAAAACAATCGGGGCACCAAGAAACAGTCTCAGGACCGTCGAGAACTTCAAGAACGCTTCTTCCAGGCTGAGCTGGAAGCTGTCAAGAGAATGTAATATGTGCACTGTTGGTTTTTCTTTCTGTCTGTGCTCTGTGTTTTGCTGTTTTTAGGTTGTCGTTATGTTGCAAGTCGGCTGTGTTTTACATTTTGTCTTCTGTAAAAACCTGTTATTTACCCCCTCTAATCAAAAACATTGTAGGATGTTTCAAATCCTCAAAACAAAAGCAAAAAAAATCTTACACAGAAAGTTATACTGGTTCAAAATTAATCAAGCTAAAAGTTACTTTATTAATATTCCATCTTTCTGTGTGAAAAACAGATGCAAAATAACTTTAACGACATACTAATCCAGTTGACTCTACTTTAACAAAGCTTAGTGCTGTGCGAGATACGTGAATTTTTATACTTTGTGAGAAATACATATAGCAAGAACTAAATGGGTGAACAGGACTGAAGCAGTTACCCTCCTAACAGAGTTTCTGAATTCTCCGCACCAAACGCCAGCTGCAGTATTGACAAATAAATCAATCCCTCTTCTTCCCAAAACATCACATTCATGGAAATCAATAAAGAGGCGTGTAGATGTCCCCAACCTTGGAACCGTAAACCTCTGCAGTATCAAAAAGTGTTATGCCTGCATCCACACTCGCATTGAATGCCGCCTTGGCTGCTTTCATCTTACGGTCTGCATTCATTGATTCACACGCAAAGTGTCATTTGAGTCATCTCTGTAACGCCAAATACAGCCCTGGACATCTTGAATTCAAATACCACCGAAACTAAAAACATTATCAAAGTGGCAAGAGCAGTGTATCCTCCACAACTGAAGACATAATGAGGCAAAATACTGCTAGAGGCTTTGCAATGGAAGAGTAAATTTAATCATTTAGCAAGTAAATGTTTCATTAGTATAGTGACCATATGAATAGCATCACCCAATTCAACAAGTATTATATCAACCATTCAGAAATCCCAAAAACAGATTGAGTGGGTAATTGTGAAAGAGAGAGTTAATTGCAGAGAATTCCATAGAACATACCATCCCAGCTAAAATCGTTCCAAAAAGTGGTGTCGCCCCATGACCAGGCTCCAATGCCAAGCTTGGTGACCTCTAATTCTGATGCTCCCAACCTCACCGTCTCTTTCTCCATTGTGCTCAACTCATTTCCACCACTAACTTTAGCAACATGTTTATTACCAACTGGTCGTATGTTTCCTATGTGATTTATGCGTTGTTTCAATAGAAAATTAGGATGGGTGCAGAATGTGAGCGCCATAGAACTTCCCAGCCCAATTTGCTACAGAAATTTGGTGTATATATTCAACACAATATAGAGGAATAGTGGTCACACGTTTTATATCTTATCATATCCTGGCCGATATTTTGCAACGTCTGCCACTTCATGTCATCTAGGTGCATGCTCTAAATCTTTGTACAGATCATCTATCAGACTGTTTCCCTTTTAAACTTTCCATTCGGGCTTTGATGGGATGTGAATTGCGAGCTAGGCTTCTTAACCCGTACGGATCAACGATTGTAATTGCAATCTTCATTGATTAGTCATATTTTTTTTTATAATTTACTAATATTTTTAACATCAAAATGTAATTTATAACAAGTGCCACGTAGTGGCTACTATTTGTGTTTATAGTATTTTAAATTTAAATAATGTAAGTTTTGTTAAAGTGAATGAAATTAAATGTTAATTTTGTTAGTTAACATAATATTTAAAAATGTCACACATTAATGTTATTTTTATTAAAATTATATAAATA
Organism: Sequoia sempervirens; assembly: GCA_007258455.2. Lineage (NCBI taxonomy): Eukaryota > Viridiplantae > Streptophyta > Pinopsida > Cupressales > Cupressaceae > Sequoia > Sequoia sempervirens. Next base: position 57,380,646 of record VDFB02109042.1, read on the forward strand.
ACTAATCATTATAATTAAATTGTATGATAATGCATAGCTATATTATAACTTAATGAATAAAAGGTAGTTACATGCATTTAGAAAAAAATGTTATTTTTATTAAAATTATATAAATAACTAATCATTATAATTAAATTGTATGATAATGCATAGCTATATTATAACTTAATGAATAAAAGGTAGTTACATGCATTTAGAAAAAAATGATAATTATATAAATATAAAATCTATCTAATAATTATGTTAAATATGTTACACTATAAATAAATTTATTATAATATATTAAATAATATTTATTGATTATAGAATATAAATTTACAAAATATTTTTTAAAATTATTTTATATTAAATAAAATATAAATAAAATGAAATGATTATATAATATAAATATATGAAAGAATTAGATAATAATTATTTAAACATAAAATTTATATAATAGTTTGTTAAATAACAATATGTATGGTATAATTTATGTGAGATATAAAAAATTAAATCTATTAATTGTCATAAATAATAATAATAATTTATTCAAAATAAACATGTAAACATATAATATTTAATATTAAAAAAATTAATAAATTTCAAAAATTAAAATTAAAAATTACATTAAAAAAATTAAAAACCCATTGACAATAATTAAAACTTTAAACAAATACTTTTATTTATTAAAAGTTTGAATGCACAATTTTTCTTTCCAAGTTTATATTTTAAAAAACCATTTAATAGAATTATTTACCAAAAAATTAAATTTTCCTATTATTGTTAATTAATTATTTAAGGAGATTAGTCATTTTTTTTAAATTGGGAGAGGATGGAGAGCACTCTGGTGGTGTGTGCGCCCTCGGCCAGGCCGAGGCTGCATGTTGAATTCGTTTGGTGCATGTATTGGCTGGGTGGCGAATCGGTCTGTTTGTCTCTTGAGCTTCAGGGAGGGGGTGTTTTGTCATGTTTCGGGGCTGGGCAGTGGTGTGTTTGGTGTACTCTTATGCTACGCAACTTCTCTTTCTCTTGCGACACTGTGGGTGTTGTAGTGGTTGTGAACCTCTGGTTTTGAAGTTGTGGTTGCTTGGCTTGGCAGCGCCCTCTCTTGATTTTGCCTGTTAAGGGCTCTCTTGGTGGGTGTTCCTGCATGGGAGCGGTGTTTGCTACGGGATTCCTTGTTTTGTTTGTTGCAGGCTCATAGGCGTTGTGTTCTCCTTTCCTTGCCTTCCGTAGAGAGTGTGTTGGCCCTGGCGCGACCTGGGTTGTTTGTGCAGGTGTTTCCCTGAGCGTGGGCTATTGTTTGGTAGAGTGGGAGGTTGTGGTATGCCTAGGTCTTCTCAAGATTTAAAGAGTGTCAGTTTTGAAGATTGTTGGGTGAAGCAGGTGTAGAATCTGAAGCTTGTTTGCTTGGCGAGCAAGCCTTTGCAGAGGTCAGGCGGTAGGATCTCGAGGGTTTGCATGTTCGTCTAGGGCCTTTTCCTTTTAAACATGTCACACGGGGAATTTTTTAGGGCCTGTCCCAAGATGGATTTCCGATCAGCAGTTGGCTCCAAACCCTTGCCACAGGGTTCAAAGATTTTTGGTAATAACCTATTTTCTATGGATCCGGAGAAGTTTGAGATGGGCTCGTCAGGGGGGCTTCGGATTTCAAAGATCAATGGGTGCCTGGAAAGATGCAAAGAGAGGCTGAATGTAGCGATTCTAAGGGAGATGATGGCGGAGGATATTGATTACTATTCAAGGCACTCCCTGTACTGTAACTTATTGGGATTAAGAATCTCACTACAATTTTTGGAAGCTTGGGCTCGAAGGACATGGATGCCAGAGGGGGAGATGGAGATTCGGCTCCTGGAAAATAACTATTTTATGGTTACTTTTGATTGCATGGCTAACTGAAATAGGATTTTTGAGGGGGGGCCTTACTTTTACAATTAGGTGGGCTTGTTTATGAAACCTTGGCAGACCTTGGCAGGCGAGCTTCAATCTGACTGAGGAGCTTCCGAGTAGGGTTCCGATTTGGGTTTGTTTGCCGAGTCTCCCGGTCGAATGTTGGCGTGATGATGTTTTGTATTTACTGTCCTCAACGCTAGGGAAACCTATTGGTTCATCGCAGCAGATGCAATTCAAGAAGGTAATGACATATGCCCAGTTTTGTGTGGAAATTGATTTAAGTAAACCATTTCCAGATTCTATAGAAGTGTGTGTAGGAGAGTATTCATGGATGCAGCAGCTGGACTATGAGACTTTACCTTTTCGATGTCGTTATTGCCATGAGTATGGCCACCTTCAACGTAGATGTCTGAAAGTTAAGCCTTTGGAGGCTCAATCTTCTCAACCTTCTTGTAATCCACCCAGGGTGGATAAGGGAAAGGATCCTATTCAGGGTGATGGTGTCAGGGATGATGGTTTTACTTCTGTCAGAGCTTGGAATAGAAATAAGGGGCAGAAAAGGACTCTGAAGGAAAGGTTGGATGATGATACTTTTAATAGATTCGAGCTGTTGGATGATCTTAGCCAGCAGGAGGTGAACCCGGGACTACTAGATTTGGATCAAGGGACTATGGAAACTGAACAGTAAGGACCTCCTATTGAGGCAATGCAGATTCCCCAGCAAGAGGTGTGTATGGGCTTGCCAAGTTTAGAGTAGGAGGGAAAAGGTCTTGGGCATGTAGGGCTTAGTTCAGAGGTGATTCTGGCTTTGCAGGTTGATTGAAGTATGAATCTGGAAATAGATCAACAAATGGTGGCTCAGGAAGAGTCGGGTTGTGTTGTTGAAGCAATGAAGGACAATGAGGATAAGGCTTACCCCTCGCGGAAAGCAGGCACAGAGGGGGGTAAGAACAATAAGTTGTCTCCTCATTTGGGAATTTTGCAAAGAGATCTAAAGAAAGGGGGATCAGCGAAATCTTCTAAGCTTGGGAGGAAGAAAGATGGGGAAAAGATTAAATTGATAAGGGAGACTTTGGTGGAGTTAGGGTTGGTCAAGACTCTAGATACGCATTTTTCGAGCCCCTTGAAATGATAGTTCTTTCATGGAATGTAAGGGGCTTGAACAATGGCCCTAAACAAAAAGTTGTTCGAGATATGATTAGTTGTCACTCTCCTGATGTCATTTTTCTACAGGAGACTAAGTTGTTTGTTGAGTATATGATGGACATAGCACCTAATCTATGGAGGAATGGTGAATGCCAATGCATTGGTGCTCAAGCGTCTTTGGGGGGTGGCTTGCTTATGGAACCCTCAGAAGATTTGTCCCCAATGGTGGGTGTCTTTCAAGTCCTCCTGCTCCATGGTGGCTTCTTGTTTTATGTCAAGGGAATCTGCTCTTTTTTCCAACGTGTATACGCCTGTGGAGCTGCAGGGCAAGCAGCTTTTGTGGTCCAACATTCGTTCTGTACGTAGCATGGCTCCCTATCATCCTTGGATTATTGGAGGTGATTTTAATGCTATCACAGAGCTTGTGGAGAAGCGGGGTGGTATTGCAAGGTTGGAGGCTTCTGTGTTGATGCTCCAAGACAACATCTTTGCTCTGAATCTTGTGGATATCAAGCTAGGCAATGGGCTATTTACCTAGAACAATAGGAGGGCTTGCAATAACTGCATTGCAGAATGCCTAGATCGGTTCATGGTCTCCTACTTTTGCATTGGTGGTAGGTGGTCTTCTAGCTCTCAGATTTTGGACTAGAGGGGGTTGGACTATTGGCCTATAAAGCTTTCTATCCTCTCTACACAAGTGCCCCAAACTTCATCCTTCAAATTCTAGCTGATGTGGTTACGTGACCCTAATCTCCATGGGTATGTGGCTCAGTGGTGGTGGGAGGGAAAACCTTCCTTTGGCACGGCTATGTATGTCTTTGCTAAGCTTCTTCAATTTGTCAAATATCAACTTAAGCATTGGAACAAGCAATGTTTCGGTAATATTTTCAGTGCCAAGTCGGCTGCTTAGGCAGAGTTGGATGTATTGCCAGGGTAATCAAGGAAAATGGGGCAACGGAAAATCTGTTGCAGGAGGAAGCAAGGGCCTTGAAAGCTTTGGAAGAATGGGAGTTATGGGAGGCGATCTTTTGGAAACAGAAGGCCCGGGTCAAGTAGCTCCAGAAGGGAGACAAAAACTCAGCTTTCTTCTTCAACTCTATCAAGGCTAGCTGTCATGGTAATTCCATTATTGTTTTGGTCAATGATAGGGGAGAGAATCTATCTTCATTTCAGGGTATTTCAATGGAAGCGGTTCAATACTTCACTTCCCTATTCAGAGAGGATATACATGGTAGCCCAGTGGAGGAAGCACAGGTTCTTTCTTGTATCCTGTCTCTAGTGTCTCAGGATATGATGGATCAAATCATGTGAGAGATCACTCTGGAGGAGTTGGAGGAGACAGTGTTTCAGATGAAGAAGGGGAAGGCCCCAGGCCCTGATGGTTTCCTAATTGAATTCTTTCAAGAATTCTAGGAGATTATCAAGATGGACTTATTGTCGGTGGTCCAGGAATCTCAGAGGAACAAGTAGATGTTAAAAGCCCTGAATTCCACTTTTATGGTGCTCATTCCCAAGGGTGAGGGGGCGGAAAAATTAAGTCAATTTCATCCTATTTCTCTTTGCAATGTGGTGTATAAGATTATCTCCAAGCTAATAACTAATAGGCTGAAAAAGTGGTTTTCGATGCTCATTTCTGAGGAACAAAGTGGTTTTGTGGAGGGTCCACAAATTTTGGATGGTATCGTTATTGCCACAAAATCCATTCATTTGATGGCCAACTCCAAAGAAAAGGCGACGTTTAAAAAGCTTGATATGGAAAAGGCGTATGATAGAGTCTGATGGTCTTTCCTTTAGAAGATTTCAGTTACTTTTGGCTTTGGAGAGGAGTGGATTCAGTGGGTCATGAGTTGTGTCACAACTATTTCATTCTCTGTTTTAATTAATGGGGAGCACTCTGAGCATTTCGGTGCCTCTTGTGGATTGAGGCAAGGTGGCCCTCTCTCCCCTTACTTGTTCCTTTTGATGGTTAAAGGTTTGGGCCACCTTCTGAGAAGATAGGTGGAGCTAGGCCTCATCCAGGGTTGGATCTAGGGAAGTGACCTTCCCCCTCAATCCCATTTGCAGTTTGTTTATGATATGGCTTTGATGGGGATGGCTACAATTCAGGAAGTCGAGAATCCTTGCAAGGTTCTAGATATTTATCTTGGGGCTTCAGGTCAGCTAATTAATGAGGACAAGTCTTCCATCTTCTTCTTCAACACTCTAGACTCTATTTAGAGGAGAATTACTCAAATTCTTCAGTTTCAGATTGGGGTCCTTCTGTTGTCTTATCTTGGTATTCCTATGGCTATGGGAAGGTTAGCTAGGGAGTCGTGGTTGCCTATCCTCGATAAATTTTGGGCAAAGGTGGCCCATTGGACCAATCGTTGGCTATCCTTTGCGGGTCAGGTTCAGTTGCTCAAGTCGGTGGTCCAGGCTCTCCCCATTTATCGATGTATGCTTCAGGTGGCCCCAACGGGCTTTGTTAAGGAGTTGGACTCATTAGCAAGACGGTTCTTATGGGATGGAATTTTGTCATCTTCAAAGTGGAGCCTTGCTAAATGGGATATTGTCTGTTGTCCCAAACAGTATGGGGGTTTGGGGCTGAGGCAATCCACATTGACTAGTACAGCACTGGCTGTTAAACTTTATTGGTGATGGTGCACTTAGCAGGATTGGATATGGGCCAGGATCCTTTCCCATAAGTATTTCAAGGATATTCCTCGAGAAGACATCCCTAGATACCCTTTGATGGGGAAGGGATTGACAATTTGTACTACTCTCAAGAAAGGAGTTGCACTTGTCAAAGATGGCTTATTTGGATTTGTAAATGAGGGAGGGAGGTTCACTTTTGGATAGACACTTGGGATGGTTACCCCCCCATTATCACTTAGTTTCCTCACTTGGTGACCCTAAAGCAGAGATTTGGTGATGTGGGATGGTCGAAGGCGAGCGACTTTAAGTTGTTTGCTTCTCATGGTCAGCTTGTGAGTGCCAGGTGGAAGAATCCAAATGAGTGGCGGGTGGTGGGCATGAAGGAGGAGTGTGCAGTGCTTCATAACATTCTTTCTGGTAGGTAGTGTAGTTCCCTTATGGAGAAGGATGTTCTTGTGTGGTCTCCCAACCAGAAAGGTCACTATATTGTGCCTCAGGTTACCAAAGGCTACTCTCTCAAAGGGTTGAGGGGGTGGAAGTGTCTTGGTGGAAGAGGGTTAGGAATAATTTTTCTTGGCCAAAGTGCAACTGCTTCATTTAGACCTTGGCTTGGAATAGATGTCTGACTTGGAACAATATTCAAAAGCATGGATTCTAGGGCCCCTCTAGGTGTGTCCTTTGTGGGAAAAATGAGGAGGATACTTCTCATCTATTTTTTCGGTGTCCTTTTACTTTGCAGCTTTGGCATTCTTGGTGGGGTGTTTGGAACAGTCCTTGCAATCATGCCCCCTCCCTGGCGGAGTTCTGGAATAGTTTGGGAAGACCTCCCTCGTTGACTCCCTTTTTGCAGGATGTGTGGCACGTTGGGCCTATTTTCTTATTTTGGCAGGTTTGGCTAGAAAGTAATAAGAGGGTCTTCAGAGGGGAGCACTTGCAAATACAACAGGTTTGGTTCAAGATCCTCGATATGATTCAAGAAATGATTGAAGCTAAGGGAGATGTGGTGTTGTTGTTGGAGAGAAGGAATGCGGAGATGGTGGCTAGGTTGGGCATCCACGAGTTATCCCCAATCGCTGCTTGTTGTAAGAGAGGTAGGTAGTTAAAGCAATGAGTTTAGAGATTGGGGAACTGGAAGCCCCCTCTGGTGGGCACTTTGAAGTTTAATACTGATGGTTCCTCCAGGAGAAATCTGAGACCTGCTGGAGTTGGTGGCGTTGGTAGGGACTCTTCTGGATCAGTGGTTTTCCTCTTTTCTATCCATAAGGATTCGCAGACTATAAACCTCATGGAAGGGTTGGTGATCCTTTATGCTTTGGAGCGGGTTTATGAGATGGGATGGCGTCAGGTTATTTGTGGATCAAACTCTCAGGTTCTTGTTAACTTGCTTAATCAAAAGATGTCTGATGTTAGCTGGGAATAGGCGGTGACAGTGCAACAAATTTTGCAGATCGGTACTTTGAAGGAGATGGTGTCTTTTGTCCATATTCTGAGGGAGTGGAATAGGATAGCTAATTGTTTGGCCAAATGGGCTTCTGAGCATTTAGAGGGTTGGAAAATTCTTGATTGGGCTCAGATCCCCTAGGAGCTCTATCTAGAATTGGAAAGGGTTCTTGTTGAGGACAGTGTGGGTGTTGGTTGATTTTGTCTTTTGTGTTGTTTGTTCTTTTGGTTCCTTTGGGCCTTTTCCCCTGACTTGGTTGTAATGCTTGGTTCTATTGTTCAATAATTTTTTTACCCCTTTTTATTAAAAGATATATATATATATATATATATATATATATATATATATATATATATATATATATATATATATATATTTAACATTAAGAATCTTTTTCTTGTATGTTTGGAAAATGAAATAAAATATAGTAAATTTGGTTTCTTAAATATAGCCAAAATAATACCTAATTAGTTTTCTGAAAAATAGGCAAAATAATAGTTCAATTTTCTCAAAAATAGGCAAAATAATAACTAATTAACTAAAAGAAACAAAACTCATTACAATAGTTAACGTAATAAATAAACAAGTGACAAAATTAGTTTAGTTGAGAGTATTTGTTGTATTATGATTTATTAATAGAATAGATATTATTATAAATGTATAATTTTTTTTAAATTAATTGTTTTAGTTAATATGATATATGTTATTAATATATACAAAAATATGTATAATTATTTATCATGTCATATTAAAAACAAATAATAGTAGTCAAAATTTATAAGTCAATATTATTTATTGCATATAAAAATTAGATAAAAAAATATTATGCTATTAAAATAAAATTCGAATAGATATTTTAAATGCATCTATTGAACATATCAACTTGGAGTTATTTTATTTAATTAAAAGCTATTCTATCTTAATTTGAAACTATTTTATTTAAGTTAATACATGTGGACATAAATGTTATGTGTTCCTTATTTTGAAAATGTTAATATTTTCACTGTTAAATTTAAGGTAAAAGGTAAGATATTTATTAATATGCTCATGCCATTACACTTCACCCCTTGATGTCATTGTAGAATGTCTCTTGTGTAGGAGTTGTTATATAGCTCTTATACCATGTTAGAATCACTCAAGGACTCAAGCCTCTAGGATCATCTGCAAAAGCCAACAACAATCTTTCATAAGAGGGAAAAGAAAAAACATGAAATTACAACAATGCATGCAAGATGTGGCCAATATGCAATACTCAATATTGCAATGATATATTGGACTTACACAATTGAATGGGGATGATACAATGTACATATCAAGCCTTTCTTATATAGGCAAGGGTGATGATCTACCTACATTAAATGATTGTGTCATAATTAAATGGCATGAGTCAATATTAAATAACCTAGGACACAAGCATTAAATAAAATTCAATTAGATAAGATAAGTGACAACTAATTCTTAACTAGAAATATTTTACCTTAATTAATGTTAACTAGAAAGATACCCTCCTAGGACTTAAGTGGACTTAACAATGTAAATAGAACCTAGATAAGACTAGATAGAAAAAAATATCTATTTACACCAACATCCCCTCTTAAGTACAACTTACAAAGTCAATTATTATGCAAATGACACAAAGATGGGTCCCAACTATGAAGCCATGTTAGGTACCCATGTACAAATACAAATGCAATCTCTTACAAATGGATAAAAGGAGAAAACCTAATGGGACAAAACTCCTCCCCAAAAAAGAAATGAAATACAAAATACTCCCAATGATGCATGAGAGAGATAAAACCCCATCAAAGGAAAAAGATCGCCCATAAGAGAGAAGAAGAGAGACCATGCAACCCCCCTTAATGGCGAGTCTCCTGCAATGATCTAGAAGCTCGACATTGAATGTTGAAGATGATCCAATCTCGTTGAGCAACATTCCTCCCCCTAGGAAGAAACAAAACCAAGATGATATGTAGGATTTCTTCGCATTCTTGAAAGGATTGATGTCTGCATGTCAATGTCGAAAGCGGACGATCTCCAAATAGGCGTTCTAGGCCACATAGTTGAAGTTGTCAATCCAAAATCTCCTAGAGATGGATATCGAACACACTCCAAAGACAAAGAAACCTCCTCTAAAAAATCATCCTCCAAATGTTGTCCAAAGGTATCCACACTCATATCAAACTGTAAAGAATGATCATGTAGAGAATGAACAAGATGGTCAAAGAATTCCCTCGCAATAATTGAAGAAGAATCGTCTCCATCAAAGAGAAGATGTATGCAATCAATAGTGTGTCCCGAATCTAAAGTGTGAGACTTAACAAATAACCCACCAATGTTTGTCAAGTATGCATCCCAAGTAGATGTAGCTAGAAGACGATTTCGATCCTCTTGCACTGAAGCATAAGATTCCAAACCTGTGCCAATATGAGCATCACCAAATACAATAGAAGATGGAGGAGATGAAATGCAAGGCTCAAGAATGGGATTGGATGTGAGAACACACAAGTTCAAGAAGCCAAATGGCTCCTCTAAATCATGGTTCACACTAGAAGTGTGATCAATGGCCGAAGGAACAATGTCACCATCAGGAGCAAAATTTGCAAAGGCATACAACCAAGATGAATGATCAACCATCCCAATAGCAATAATCTCTGGACTCTCTACGTCTTGAATGATGACTAAATTAGGAGTGAACTCCACAATCCTCCCACCTCCACCATGTGTAATCTGATATATGGAAAGAAAATTGTTCGTCAAATGAAGAACAGACAAAACATCCTGGAAAGTGTTTTCCCCAAAAATAATAGACCCTTTCCCAAGTACACTCATGTATGTATTGTTTCCCATCAAAATAAGAGACATAGCACAAGGCTCAAAAGAAGAGAATATAGGTTGTGACTTGATGCCATATGATGAGAAGCTCTCAAATCTAGAAGCCATCTCCCTTATCCTGGACTTGAAAAAGCACAAATAGAATGACCTCTATTTCCTAATGTAGAAGACAAACTAGCATGACATTTGCCCTTATTAGACTAGTTTGAAGAAGAAGAAAAAGAAGGTGACTTAGAAATTCTAAAAGGCAAATCAATATGATTCTTTTTGAGAAGATGCTTCAACTCATCAAGATCCTTCTTGTAACAAGAATGTTCATCATGCCCAAGCTTCTTGCAATACAAACAAGTAGACTTCTCCTTCTTAGATGATTTATTTGAGGAAGAGGATTTATTATTTGGTTGATCTGAATATGCATTGTTCTTTGATTTCTTTTGCTTCTTATCAATAATATCCGATTCTTTCACCTGACTAGACAATAATGCTTGAGATTTAGAAGATGACGAAACCCATCGAGATAAGTTTTTGTTGCTCATGTATCAACATCTCAAAATATGATGCAAATGATTGTGTAGTATATGAAGACCCCATAGTCAACCAATGAGTATGAAAGCTAGAAACAAAAGTAGCATAATCAGGCCCAAGTTTGTTCAATGAATTGTAGACCAAATAAATGTCCTTCTTATCAATACCACATGCTTTACATTGCTCCCTTAGATCATTAACCCTAGTGATGCAGTCTTGGATGTTGTCAAAGTTCTTAGGAACAAGTCTCATTAACTCATTATCAATTTGATAACATCTAACTTCATCTATAAAACCATATAATGTTTTCAACTTGTCAGGAAAGCCTCATGAGAATTCTTGCATGGTTCAATTTGGAACAAAAAATCTTGAGAAACTAGTTTACAAAGACATCTAAGAGCTTTGGTATGCTCAACCATCCATTTAATTTTTTTCTCATCATCAGTAGGTTCAAGTACCTTATTCTCAACATATAGAGAGTGACCCCCATTCATTAGTATACTCCATGCATGTTGATGCCATGTTGAATAGTTATATGATGTCAACAAAGGAACTTAGAATGATCCATGAAAAATGAAGAGAGCAGTAGCAAAAAAATCAAGACAATGGACCAAGAGATCCCCCCCAACCAATCAGTCAATAATCCCCCAATAATATGTGTGACATTTTGTATACAGTGTGATTATAATGCCAAAAAAGTGTTCTATATTTGCAATGCCAAGATGGATCAAAGATAGAAAAATTACAACAATATCTCAAAAAAATTGAAGGTAACTTCTCCCAATATGATTAATATTGAAAATGAAGCCTTCCCAAGTGGAAAAAACTTCTCCAAAAAGCAATTTATCCAAGTAATCAACCAGAATGCAAAATTACACAAATTTGAATAAAATGTACTTGGTGTTGAATCTGGAAAAAGTACATGAATATAAACGTAGAGCTCCTCAATACCTTTCAAATGCCACAGGGTGAAATCATAATATTGTGTCTCACTTTTTGACCAAGATGGACATTTATATTGACATTTTTAACTGAATCTTCACCTTTTGAGACCTATAGCAACTAAACCGTTAAGAATGTGAAGATTATGCGAACTAGTGATTTGTGGAAATTTGTGTGTAGATTCTAAATATATTTTTTTAATATTTTTTTCTAAAATAAATTATGAATCTTTCAACATCTCCTTTAATAACTAGTTTTAAACTATAAACAACATTTTCAAAAATTCACATTTATGTCGTCAAACATAACTTTTTTTAAGAAAGGATAAAATTCTAATTTTTAAAATATAGATTCTTAACATCAATATATAGGGCAAGGATATTTTTTCAGGTTTTTGTTGCATATTTTTTTAATTATTTTTTTAAGTTGCTTTAACTATAATTTGGACATAGGTGTATGTTATCAAACATAACTCGTTGTGTATATATCAAAATCTATTTTTTTGGTGAAACAAGGACATCAATACCTAGGGCAAAGGTATTATTATTTTTTTTACAATGGTTTACTATTTTCCCATCTCTATAGAACAAACTTGATGTTCAGTGAAAAACCTATGTTCAGTAAAAATTGAAAATTAAATACATGATAAAATGAAAATATATTAAAACTATACTTGTTGGAAAATTTCAAAAGCTACGATCTTGCAAAATATAATTTCTAAATGACTTTATTTAATCCCTCAAAAGGTAAAGAAAAAGTTTTTTTTGCCAAAATTTTTATAGGTGTGAAGGAGACTCCATTGTGGGTTTGATTTAATACTAGAGGGGTTCTATCCAAGGCGGTTTGATCTAAGGGGTTCTTATCTAACCTCTTCAATTAAAACCCTTTAGATGGAACCTCTCAACGATTAAATCATTATTTTTTTTCTAAAAATAAGTGATTTTAGGTAAAAATCAGGATGTCCCAAAAATGGGACACACTATTGTGGTAGCACCTCACAAAAATCGTGAAAATCGAAGGTCATGGAAAAAAGTTGAGCTTGGGAGTTCAAAAGAGAAAATATGACTTGAACCAATAATAAAACCACCTAAGGAAAAATCTAAAAAAATGGCTTGCACCACTATGAAGTGCTCGAAACTAGCTTTCCATCAATATCTCGTTTGCAAATTTTTGACACCTAGGCAAAAATTTATGGCCCAGAGAAAAAAATTGCCCTTCTAGGGCACCTAAGGGACAAACTTTAGCACCTGAGGGATGAAAAACTTGACCCTTGGCCATTGATGTGACCATACGCTAAAGAATTTTTTTAAAAAAATTGCATCATCACAGGCAACGGTGAGGTGGTGAGATGGCAGTGGACGAGGTTGTGTCGTCCTCACTCCATCGGACTTAAAACCCTTAGCCCTTCCAATAAAATCGAGTGTTATGTCCTAGTGCTTAAAAATAATCGGCGATAAAACTTTAATGCGCAGATTAAAAAATTAATTAAACCTATGAACTTGTACTGGATGTGACAATTGATCATGTAGAAGGTACGCAGAGCCAAGTATAGAGATGGCGCAGGCCAAATATTCCTACGAATATGCCAAATCTATAGACCTACAACACGAGTCGAGTACGATACTAACCTTATGACCTATATGAATTCGTACAACTATACGGATAAATTTTCTACAACTTTCGCCAAACCCTTGAAAATGGCCCCAAAATTTATTTTGCCAAAATATCAAGTATTTTATATGAAAATAGGGGTTTTGGGGCCTTTTGGACTCAACCGTGAGTTGCCCCAATGTGAACCCTAGAAAAGCTCAAGCTCAAATCACCCTCAAATTTGAGGAGTTTTGCAACTTTGAAACTCTGATACCATGTAGGAGCTAATATATAACTCTTATACCATGTTAGAGTCACTCAAGGACACAAGCCTCCAAGATCATTTGCAAAATCCAACAACAACCTTCCACAAGAGGGAAAAGCAAGAACATGAAATTACAATAATGGATGCAAGATGTGGCCAATATACAATACTCAAGATTGCAATGATATATTGGACTTACACAACTAAATTGAGATGATACAATGTACATATGAAGCCTTGCTTATATAAGAAAAGGTGATGATGTACGTGTTGGGACTATAAAAAAAAATTGTCCACACTTTTTAATGGTTTACATTCATGAACCCCATAAGGTAGCCACATTCTAGGTGCAGAGAGCAATACAAATTGCTATAATCCATTCCACATACCATATACATCAATGATCCCATCAGATTTGACCTTTTAACACACTAAAATTCCTCTGGTCATCATTGAGTAAAAGCTTCTAACAAACAGTTCATATCGGCATGACTAGGACCATGTCTCTCTGACCCATAAGCTATAGTCTTTCAATTCGTGCATTTCTCGCATATCGACAAAAGGTCAACATTGTCACAGCGATCAACAAATTAGGAGGATACATATTTGGGAAGATAAAGCCTGTTGTCTCGCTGATGAAAAGGTTATCGGCAAGAACAATACTATCAGAGTGAAATCCTCAAGTTAGCCCGAGCATATATGTCATGTCGATGGACTCTCATTGATAAGATTCACTTTGTATCATGGATAACTCAAAAGAAACACATTGGGGAGACATGTACTATCAGAATGATTTTTCATTCTCCTCCTGACTTCATATGATACACTGATGAAAGTGATTTCGACGAGAGTCTTGCTGATTCATCTGAAGGAAGAGGGTAATGAGAGAAACACATCAGGGAGACTAATTTTATCAAAGTAACTTTCAGATCCCTTAGTGATGCCCATTCTCATGTCGATGGTGTAATGAATAGATCAAAGTTCATCGGAATGACACTTGGCGACAACTCTGATATCTAAGTGACTTGATAAATCTCTTCCCGAAGGTGATATGGATTAAAAGATAAATAAAAAACCAGTTATTCAACATCAGTAAGAATACTATTTGATCTCCCCGACCATATAAGATGTCTAATGAACATTCAGCTTAGTTCAAATACATAGATCGGCCAGAGTTTGAATAAGTCTCGCCGAAATAATCATTTGGTCTGACAGTGAGAAATTCAAAAAATCTGCTACACTCATGTTTAGAGCTGGACATTAATGGCCGCACAGATACACATTGTATAGATAATCTCTGATTGAAAGAAGAATAATTAAGGAGAATTTGTAGGATTAGCAATGAAAGGATAAAAGAGATACAAGAAGCAGAGTTGTTATCTTCTAGTGAGGAGTCATCTAATGATGAGGAATCTCAGGGCCCAACTAATAAAATCTCCAGATTGAAAATTGAGGATTATAAGTCTCCTCTTAGAGAATCAGAAATTGAAGAGGGTTATGACACAGACACAAGGAAAATGGCTTATAGATTCTTTATTGCTGATGATGAGTTTCTAAAGTCTCCATAATTCAAAGCCTTCTTGTACAAATAGAAGGGAAAATTAATAAGAGAATATGTTGGAAACATAACACCAAACAATGAGGATCAACTGCTGAATAATTTGAGGTTAAGTGTAGAAGATGAGATGAAAGATATGACTCCAGATCGAGGAAGAAAATTATTGGAGGAGTTAGGTGTAATGATTTTTCCAGGTTTGGATCTAAATTTTGATCTTGTTTTTGACAGCTTCTTGCAAAATAACAATGCTATACACAAGCTTAGCCCTGAAGGAGTTACAAAGGTGTACACGGGATCAAGGTATAATCCTGATGAAGGTTCCCTCATGATCTAGGCCTTATACCCACCACATAAGAAGTCTGTAATTATTAACACTCAAAAATATTTTGGCCATGTCATGACACTAAAAGTTGGAGAGGATGATCCTGTAGCTACAACTGAGATTGGCATCAACGTTGCTAAATTAAGTAAAACTCATATCCAAATGTTGATTAAAGAAAAGGAGATGTATAAAATGAATAATGAAAGGATACTTAAGGAGAATGATTACTTGAAGGATATGGTTAAAAATATAGTGAAGGAATCTACTAAGTTACTAACTCAAGGGGAGAGTTCATAATCAAAGGATAAGGGTGAGAGATCATATGTACAAGATCAAGTAGATAAAACCAAGTTTGACACAATCTCTGCAACATTACACAAAAGGCATGATAATTTGATGATTTGGATGAATAAGTTATGGTCAATCCATTCCAAAAATTAAGCCACAATTTAGGAACACAAAATAATAAATAACTGAATACAAGAGAAGCTTTAGGAAATGCAATAGGAAGGTGTTTATGATAACAGGGCTACTATAAATGTTGAGGAGATAGTGAAGAAACACGAGGACTATTACGAGGAACTCCAAGAAGATGAGAAAGGATTAACTAATGTTACAAAGAGTGGAGTGCCTGGATTATTTGAAAATAATGGACAACTGAAAGGTCAGGACAATTGGATAAAGGAGTGTAAGATGATATTGCATAAAGCTTTGGAGGTAGCCAAAAGAGGAGAATCAACACTGGATGAGTCATTCGAGCATTCAGAGAAAATGGTAAACATGGAGATCACTATGAGAAATGCCACGGATGATGTCAATTCTCACTTGAGGTAGGAATATTTAGATCATGTTACTAAATTCCATTTGTGGCTTGCCAGAGCCTAATTGTCTATGTTTAATAATTGTTAGTTGTTGTTAAGTTTCAAAAGACATTTACGAAGGGGTGTGTCCTCTTCAAAGTTTTGATATATAAGTCAGTTACATAGTGATAAAAAGAGATAGGCGAATAGGGATAGATAGACAACAGAAAGCTTCCACAATGTTTACATTTCAAAAGACTATGTTGAAAGTATAATTATGAGGAAATCAATGAAATATCTATGATTTTGTGGCTTCATGTTGGTATCAATTGTTTCTTGAAATTATACGGTTATTTGGTTGTCTCCAATTTAATATTTCCTTATTATTTAAGCCGGTGTATCAAGGATATTATTTAGATTATCAAGGCACATTTGTTGTTCTTGTGCGGTGTGATTAATTGGATTCTTTAAAAGAATTAAAACCCTTTTAGTCAATCACAGTAATCTGAAAGTGTTATTTGGATCAATAAGAAGAACCATATAATTAGGATTGTCATTTTGTCTCCACTTTGATATTATTTGTTGTTTCTGCATGATTTATCCAATTGGTTCTTTCAAGTAAAGATTAAAATCCTTTTGATAAATCATAAGTAAGCTGGTTATGTCATTTGGATCCATAAGTAGAGTTTTTCAATCACTTTCCTACACGTTTATATAAGATATAAACCAACATAAGTGTTCCAAGCAATTTGAGTTATAGCCAATACAAGTCATACATTCTAGATCTTCATTTGACTCCATTTACCCAACAAGGCACTGGTCTCAACCATGTCATCATTTAGTTTTATCAAATTTTTGAAATCTTACATCTGTTAACTGAACATATTAATAAAATTCACCTTGATATTGCTTATATAATTTATACCAAATTAGGTTTGCATCTCTCCACTCCCAATTGCCATTATGGATAGATTGCTCAAGTAGGAAACACATAGTTTAAGTCTGCTTTGTTTGCATAGGTACACCCACCTAGGTCTGGAAGAGCCTGAAGAGAAGAAGGTTCAAATACACCAATTGGCCTTGTTCGTTAGCCTAAAACATACCAAGAGCTTGGCAACCTCTTGAGGTTTTCCAACCAGCGTTTTTGAGAACTAACATATTGGCGACTCTGTCGGGGATCCAATTCAAAACTCAAGCCTTCCATCATAGAGTCACTCCAAAGTTAAAAGACTCTGTTGGGAACAAACTCAAGCATTTTCCTACTTTCAGAAAGTAGGTGGTGACTCTAGAAAATTTTTATGACAGATAAAGTAAGCATCAGATCAGAAAGGATAGACAATAGACATCAAAGGTACTATATATCATCTAATATGAATGGAAGAAGATCCTTACACCAGGATAGTCATAAGAAGAACAATGGGAGATGGACTGATAAACATGGATCTCCTCCCACAAAAACAAACACAAACAAGAACAAGTCTAAGATGACATCTAGCCAAGCAAATGTCATAAATGAAGGAAATTCAATATCAAAACAAGCCTTTAATGCACACAATAGCTTTGCCCCATTGTATGGGTCAGAAGATCACAAAATTGATCCATGTGGAGATCCCCACACTCCATTTGAACAAGAAAATAGTGATCATCCCATTTATCATGTTGAAATGGACCAAGAAAAGATGCAGGAGTTCCATGCTCAGAGAGATGAAGAACTGAGACAGAGGCAGGAGGAGTATGACTATGAAATGGCCCATAAACAAGAAGAATGAAACCAATGTGGGCTCATGGATAAATCAACTCTTGTTGAAAATTTTCAGCACATGACTAATCAAGAATTAGAAATACAAATGCAGTGGCAGGAACATGAGCTTGAAAGAAGACAGTGGATGATAAAAATAAACATAGAGTTGAATCAACAACTATCTCAGCTGAATATTAATACATCAAAACCACCTAAGTATGTCCCTCCACATAAACAGGGTGGTAATATCAATCCACAAGGGACATCTCAAAACACAAGAGCACCAAAAAATGTAAACCAAAGACAACATTATCAACCTAATATGCCATCTCAGAGATCCCAACATCCAAATGCCACCAATGCTCCCCAACATATTCCACCTCCAAGTCAGCAATATCCCCCACAATATCAGCAACATATGCCCCATCAAAATATATACCCCCAACAACACATCCAACAAAATGCTTATTATCAGCCCTAATATGGGTATCAGTACTGCCCTAATCTGCCACCCTTGAACTTGCCTCTACAAAATCCTACAAACCCATGTAGACAATTTGATCTAACAGGGTATCAATTGTACCCATAACCAATGGATAGTAATTGGAGAAATATGGTTCCCAAGTTCACTGGGAATAATGTGATGTCAGCAGAAGAACATATCAGAAATTTTAATGCCTTTGTTCAAGATATTAGTATGGATTATGAGGATGTGAATATGAGATTATTTATGATGTCTCTAATAGAAGAATCAAGGGATTGGTTCAATAGCTTACCTAACGGTTCAATTAGTTCTATATCAAACTTCCAAGATTAGTTTTTGGAGCAATATGGGAATCAATGTGCACTTGAGTTTGCTTTGCATGAATTGATAAGTATCTAGAAACATCTAGATGAGTCAGTTTACGACTTCAACCAGAGGTTCTCCAAATTGCACAATAAGATACCACCTAGGTCCAAAATGACTGGCCCTATAGCATTAAGCATTTACCTGAAAGCCTTTGATCTGAAGATAGGATATGAGCTTAGAAATAGATGCCCTAGAAATCTAGTTGAAGCACAAAAAACAACATTGACTATTGAAAACAATAGAAAGGCTATTGGGATGATTGGTAAAAGAGATAATCTCAGGGTTCCCCAAAATTTTAATAACCCTCAGAACAAGCAAGAAAATACTTACAGGAGTGAAAGACCAAGGTTGCATGATATGCCATATAACACAAATTGGAAAGATGGAAAGCCCATAATTGATAGACCTAGGAATAAGGAGACTCTTGATCCCTTAAAGAAGAAGGGAGCATACATGGTTAACAATAATCCTTGGTGTCAAGTTTGCAAACAATCACATTCCCTTGATCACTGTGTTGTAGCTCAATAAATACAAGAGGAAGAAACACTAGTGGACAATGATGAAGAGGATCATACAATATATTTGACTTCCCACACCCTCTATCCCATTGAGCAAGGATATTCATCTTCAGAAGAGGAAGGCTACGAGTATGATGTTGATAACCAAAGATACAATGTTCATATGGCAGAACAACAAGTCTTTTCTGATTATGATGAAAGTAATGATGAATCATATTCTCCTTCTGCACCATCTCAGTCAAGTAAATATAGAATAAGGAGACCTACTGAGGAAGAGATAAAAGAATTAACTATTGTTGTTGTAGAACAAGCAAAAAGTAACTATAGGCTCAGGAACAAAACAATAAATGTTGATGGTGGTGCTCCAAGATTAGTGTTTGTGAAAGAAAAAGAAACAACAAAGTAAGGAACTAAATCAAAATAAACAAAAACGTACTCCCAAAAAAGAAAATAAAGAGCCACACAAAGATAAGTAGAAGTCAGATGAAACAAACAAGAGAGAAAAAGAAGAGAGAAAAGGAGATCCACTAGAACAAAAGAAGATAACCAAAACAAAAAATGTCTCTTTTGACTTCACACAGGCCCTATCCTAGGTAAATATTTTTGTGTCATTATTAGAAATGATGAAAATAAAGGAATACAAGGAAAGTGCTATTCAGTTAATATCTAATGGAATTGATAAAAATACAAACCCTGAGAATAAAGAGACCACTAAGATCAGTAATAGCAGGTAGGGAGAAGTAAAGGTTCATGAAGTTTGTCTTGGTGATGCAATAGTGAATCCTCCACAAATTGATCCATTTTTTAGTACATTACTCAAAAATAATAAGTTGGTAAGAAATTGTATAATAGATTCAGGGGCTGCTATTAACATCATGCTAGTAGGGGTCATGAAACAACTTGGCATGTGGGTAGACACTACTGGTGGAAAATGCTACACTATGGATAGTAGGCTTGTCCCAGTGATAGGAATTATGAAAGATGTAGAGGCGAAGTTGGTCACCTATCCGCAGGCAGTATATAATATTGACATAACTGTAATTGGCACACCCCCTCATTTTGGAATGCTCTTGTCAAGGCAATGGACTACAGTAGTTGGAGGAAATGTACAATTTGACTTGTCCTATGCCACAATACCAATGAATGGTGAAGAGGTTAAGATTTATAGAGAACCAAGGGTGAATCAAATTGTGGACTATGTTGCTCAAAATCAATTGAACTGCTTTTGTGATGTAGATTTGGGAAGTTTCATAATAGAGCCTTCCCAGCCTGAATTAGTAAACACTGATCCAATTGATAAGAATGTTTCCAAGAATCAACATGGTATATGGAAGATGTATTTTGATGGAGCATGTAGTCAGGAAGGTAATGGAGTAGGGGTAGTGTTTATTTCACCTAAAGGTACTACATTCAAGTATTCATTCTTGCTAACATTTCAATGTACAAATAATATAGTAGAGTATGAGGCCCTACTAATTGGTTTGAATATGGTTGTCAAACACAAAATTAAACTGCTAACTGTTCTTGGAGACTCTGAGTTAATCATTTCATAGATCAAATCAAAATATGCTACAAAAAATAAGAGGTTAAAACAATATAGGAATGTAGTTTGGGATATAATTGAATTATTTGATGCCTTTTCTATTGAATGGATAGATAGGTCAAAAAACTTGATGGCAGATTTCTTAGCCAATGTAGCCCTAAAAAGAGATGATATCACCCTAGTCAGAATATCTCAAGTTGAATTCAAAACAAGACCTGCCATCCCTAATAACATATATAGTTGGCAAGTTTTCAATGATGATACTGATCTCATAAAATTTCTACATTGCATTGATCAGTATGAATCTCATGAGATTGAATTTAATGTATTTGTGGAAGAAGTAGATGGCAAACAGACTGTGTTTGGAAAAGAAGTTTTGCAGCTCAAAACCAACAAACTTCCTAAAGGACTTGTGGCACTCGAGAGGGTGTTTGATGGAAATGATCATGCTCTCATGAAACAAACACCAGTAAAGAGAGAAGATGTTGAAGATATCAATTTAGGGACTAAAGTGACACCAAAAAGAGTGTACATTGGGAAGAAGATAAGTTCAACAATCAGAAAAATGTTGATTGCATTGTTAAGGAAATACAAGCATGTTTTTGCATGGTCTTATGAGGATCTTAAAGCATATAGAGAAGATTTGTTTCTACATGAGATTTCATTAAAACCAGACGCAAAACCATTCAGGCAAAAACAAAGACCCATCAATCCAAATTTGGAGCCTAAAATGCATGAAGAACTTATGAAACTTAGGGAAGGAGGAATTATCAAGCCGATTAGACATTCATCTTGGGTCTCCAATTTAGTACCGGTCAGAAAGAAAAATGGAGATATAAGGCTTTGTGTAGAATTTCAAAACCTAAATGTATCTTCTCTCAAAGATAATTACCCACTTCCAAACATGGAGGCTATGCTACAAAGGATTACAGGCTGTGAGTTACTGTCCATGATGGACGGATTTTTAGGCTATAACCAAGTAAAGGTTAAAGAATCAGAACAATACAAGACAACCTTTACTACACCATGGGGAACATATGTTTATGTTAGGATGCCATTCAGACTCACAAATGTTGGTGCAACATTCCAAAGGCTCATGGATGTTGCCTTTGCTGACCTCATTAATGTGATAATGGTATTCTACCAAGATTATTTAACTACATATTCCAAAAAGGTAGAAGATCGCGTGGCTCACTTTGAGAAAATATTTTTGAAAGCATTGGAATATGGCATCTCACTTAATCCTAAAAAGTGTCAATTTGCAGTAACAGAAGGAAAGTCACTTGGGAATATAGTATCTAAGGAGGGAATACGAATTGGTCCTGAAAGAGTGGAGGCCATTGACAAGATACCTATCCCCAAGAAAATTAAGGCTATTCAATCTTTTTTTAGACAAATCAATTTTGTGAGAAGGTTCATATCAAATTTTGCTGAGATAGGAAAACCAATATCAAAGATGTTGAAGAAAGGTGCAAAGATTGATTGGACTACTGAGGCTATAGATGTGTTCATATCCATAAAGAGAGCAATCAAGGAAGCTCCAGAATTGAAATATCTAGATTTCAGTAAACCTTTCCAAATCTTTTCATTTGCATCTTATCACACAGTTGTTGTAGTTATTCTCCAAAAGAACAATGAAGGGTATGAGCAGCCAGTCTCCTTTTTTAGTAAATCCATCCAAAATGCAGAATTGAAATATGATATTGTGGAGAAACAAGCCTATGAATTGGTGAAAGCAGTCAAGGCATTCAGACCATATCTAGTAGGAGAAAAGGTTATAGCTTATGTGCCTAACGCTACTATGAATTTTTTTTTGTAAAAAGTGAAACAACAGGGCGCAGATGTCGGTGGATAAATAGAATTCAGGAGTTTGATATTGAGTTTTAGATCACCAAGCTTGTAAGGGGACAAGGATTATCCAAATTGATGGTTGAAACAAATTTGGAAGCTTCCCAAGTATGCAATGTCAACAGTGAAGAAGATATGGTGACTAGTATTAAACACACTTCATGGTACACTGATATCGTGTACTATCTCAAACATTTGAAATGTCCAGAAGGGTTTGATGACAACAGAAAAAGGACACTCAAGTTACAGGCCTCAAAATATGTATTCATGAAGGGAGACCTCTATTGGAAGAATAGGGATGGTGTTCTATTGTTGTGATTAGATGAACATCAGGCAAGACATGTCTTGAAGGAAATGCATGAAGGAGTATGTGGAGGGAATTTTTCAGCAAAAACCACTGCTCATAAGATACTAAGGGTAGGGTACTATTGGCCCAAGGTTTTTAATGATGCACATGAATATACTAGAAAATGTGAGGCATGTCAGAATTTTTCTAGGAAACTAAAATATCAAGGAGCATTACCTTTGAGACCCATGCAAATAGAAGCTCCATTTCACCAATGGGGAATTGATTTCATAGAGGAAATTATAGAAAAATCTAGTGGAGGACACAAGTGGATATTGGTAGCCATAGATTACTTCACAAAATGGGTGGAAGCCATACCCACCAAATAGGCAACTAGTAAGGTTGTGACCAATTTCTTATTGGAAAACATCATCACAAGATTTGGGGTCCCAACAAGGGTTGTAACTGATAATGGAACGTGTTTTAGATCTAATGAGTTCATGAATTTTTGCCAGTCTTATGGAATTATTATCTCATATTCTTCGCCTTATCATCCACAGGAAAATGGGCAGGCAGAATCCAACAAAAAGAGTATCTTGAAGATCATAAGAAGAATATTGGATAACAACAAAAAGGCCTGGGATTCTAAGTTAAGACTTGCTTTATGGGTGGATAGGAAAACTGTGAAAAAGGTTGTTGGAAAATCACCTTTTCAGCTTTTGTATGGAACTCAGGCCAAACTCCCTTTGCATAATCTAATACTAGTATGCAAGTTCATTTTGGAAGAATATTTAGACATTCCTGAACCCATGGAAGAGAGGATGGAGGAATTAATGGAGCTCGATGAAATCAAAAATCAAGCTCAGCAGCATAATAGGAAGAAACAATTACAAATGAAATACTTGTATGACATGAAGGCCAAAAACAGGAAGTTTGAAGTGGATGACATAGTCCTCATGTGGAATGCTAGGAGTCAAGATAAAGTAAAGCATGGGAAATTTGAGGCCTTATGGTTAGGACCCTTTGTTATTGTTGGCAAGGGAGGTGAGGATTCATACTATCTCCAAAACATGTTAGGAGAAGAACAAGAATTGTCAATACATGGGCAGTTCCTAAAACATTTCTTTTCTTGAAGAACATAGAGGATTAAGGATTTCCAGTGCATGGAAAATTCTTGAAAAACCTCTCAAAATAACTCTTTCCATGCACAATAGTTTTAGGTAAAGGTCAGGAATTACCGGTGCATGGATAATTCCTGGATAACCTTTTAAAATAATTTTTTTCCATGCACAGTAGTATAGGATTTCATATCATTTCCACCACTCTTGGTTTTCCCTCATTTCCACTGCCATCCCATGTCACAAGCCACTTGTTCTACTCTCCCAGTGATTTGAATTCTTGCTATACCCATAGGGGGTATACATCCCCAAACGGAGCCATTGTTGGGATTGTAAAAAAAAAATTCCACACTTTTAAATGGTTTACATTCATGAACCCCATAAGATAGCCACATTATAGGTGCAGAGAGCAATACAAATTGCTATAATCCATTCCACATACCATATACATCAATGATCCCATCAGATTTGACCTTTTGACACACTAAAATCCCTCTAGTCATCATTGAGTAAAAGCTTCTAATAAACAGTTCATATCGGTGTGACTAGGACCATTTCCCTCCGACCCATAAGCTATAGTATTTCAATTTGGGCATTTCTCGCATATTGGAAAAAGGTCAACATTGTCACAATGATCAACAAATTAGGACGATACATGTTAGGGAAGATAAAGCATGTTGTCTAGTCGATGAAAAGGTTGTGGGAAAGAACAATACTATCGGAGTGAAATCCTCAACTCAGCCCGAGCATATGTCATGCCGATGGACCCTCACTGATAAGAAATTCACTTTGTCTCACTGATAAAGAAAAAGAAACACGTCGGGGAGACATGTGCTATCTTAATGAGTTTTCATTCTCCTCCTGACTTCATATGCTCACCAATGAAAGTGATTTCGGTGAGAGTATTGTTGGTTCATCCAAAGGAAGAGGGTAATGAGAGAAACACATCGGGGAGACTAATGTTATCGGAGTAACTTTCAAATCCCTCAACGATGCCCATTCTCATGTCAATGGTGAAATGAATAGATCAAAGTTCATCAAAATGACATTTGGCGACAACTCTGATATCTAAGTGACTTGATAAATCTCTTCTCGAAGGTGATATGGATTAAAAGATAAATACAAAACTAGTTATTCAACATCATTAAGAATACTATTTGATCTCCCCGACCATATAAGATGTCTAATGAACATTTGGCTTGGTTCAAATACATAGATCGACCAGAGTTTGAATAAGTCTCGTTGATATAATCATTTGGTCTGACAGTGAGAAACTCAAAAAAACTGCTACACTCATGTTTAGAGCTGGACATTAATGGCTGCATGGATACACATTGTATAGATAGTTCTCTAATTGAAAGAAGAATAATTAAGGAGAATTTGCAGGATTGGCAATGAAAAGATAAAAGAGATACAAGAAGCAAAGTTGTTATCTTCTGGTGAGGAGTCACCTGATGATGAGGAATCTCAAGGCCCAATTGATAAAATCTCCAGATTGAAAATTGAGGATTATAAGTCTCCTCTTAGAGAGCCAAAAATTGAAGAGGGTTCTGACAAAGACACAAGGAAAATGGCTTATAGATCCTTTGTTGTTGATGATGAGTTTGTAAAGTCTCCAGAATTTAGAGCCTTCTTGTACAAATAGAAGGGAAAATCAATAAGAGAATCTGTTGGAAACATAACACCTAATAATGAGGATCAACTGCTGAATAATTTGAGGTTAAGTGTAGAAGATGAGATGAAAGATATGACTCCAGAGCGAGGAAGAAAATTATTGGAGTCAGGTGTAATGATTTTTCCAGGTTTGGATCTAAATTTTTCTCTTGTTTTTGACAACTTCTTGCAAAATAACAATGCTACACACAAGCTTAGCCTTGAAGGAGTTACAGAGGTGTACATGGGATCAAGGTATAATCCTGATGAAGGTTCCCTCATGATCTGGGCCTTGTACCCACCACATAAGAAGTCTGTAATTATTGACACTGAAAAAGCTTTCAGCCATGTCATGACACCAAAATTTGGAGAGGTTGATATTGTAGCTACAACTGATATTGGCATCAATGTTGCTAAATTAAATAAAGCTCAGATCCAAATGTTGATTAAAGAAAAAGAGATGTATAAAATGAATAATGAAAGGATACTTAAGGAGAATGATTACCTGAAGGATATGGCTAAAAATACAATGAAGGAATCTACTAAGTTATTGACTCAAGGGGAGAGTTCATAATCAAAGGATAAGGGTGAGGGATCATATATATAGGATCAAGTAGATAAAGCCACGTTTGGCACAATCTCTGCAGCATTACACAAAAGGAATGCTAATTTGATGATTTGGATGAATAAGTTATCGTCAATCCATTCCAAAAATTGAGCCACAATTCAGGAACACAAAAGAATAAATGACCGAATATAGGAGAAGCTTCAGGAAGTGCAACAGGAAGGTTTTTTTGATAACAGGGATACTATAAATGTTGAGGAGATAGTGAAGAAACACGAGGACTAGTATGAGGAACTTCGGGCAGATGAGAAAGGATTAACTAATGTTATAAAGAGTGGAGTGCCTGCATTATTTGAAAATAATGGAGAACTGAAAGGTTAGAACAAGTGGATAAAGGAGTGCAAGATGATATTGTATAAATCTTTAGAGGTAGCCAAAAGAGGAGAATCAATACTGGACGAGTCATTTGAGCATTCAGAGAAAATGGTAAACATGGAGATCACTGTGAGAAATGTCGTGGATGATTAGATCATGTTACTAAAGTCCATTTGTGGTTTGCCAGAGCCTAATTGTCTATGTTTAATTATTGTTAGTTTTTGTTGAGTTTCAAAAGACATTTACAAAGGGGTGCGTCCTCTTCAAAATTTTGAAATATAAGTCAGTTAAATAGTGATAAAAAGAGATAGGCGAATAGGGATAGATAGACAGCAGAAAGCTTCCACAATGTTTACATTTCAAAAGACTATGCTGCAAGTATAATTTTGAGGAAATCAATGAAAGATCTATGATTTTGTGGCTTCATGTTGGTATCAATTGTTTCTTGAAATTATACGGTTATTTGGTTGTCTCCAATTTAATATTTCCTTATTATTTAAGTTGGTGTATCAAGGATATATTTAGTTTATCAAGGCACATTTTTTGTTCTTGTGTGGTGTGATTAATTGGATTCTTTGAAAGAATTAAAACCCTTTTAGTCAATCACAGTAATCTGGAAGTGTTATTTGGATCAATAAGAAGAACCATATAATTATGATTGTCATTTTGTCTCCAATTTGATATTATTTTTTGTTTCTGCATGATCTATCCAATTGGTTCTTTCAAGTAAAGATTAAAATCCTTTTGATAAATCATAAGTAACCTGGTTATGTCATTTGGATCCATAAGTAGAGTTTGCCAATCACTTTCCTGCACGTTTATACAAGATATAAACCAACATAAGTCTGCCAAGCAATTTGAGTTATAGCCAATACAAGTCATACATTCTAGATCTTCATTTGACTCCATTTACCCAACAAGGCACTGGTCTCACCCATTTCATCATTTAGTTTTATCAATTTTTTGAAATCTTACATCTGTTAACTGAACATATTAATAAGATTCACCTTGATATTGCTTATACAATTTATATCAAATTAGGTTTGCATCTCTCCACTCCTAATTGCCATTGTGGATAGATTGCTCAAGTGGAAAACACATAGTTTAAGTATACTTCGTTTGCATAGGTACACCCACCTAGGTTTGGCAGAGCCTAAAGAGAAGAAGGTTCAAATACACCAATTGGCCTTGTTCGTTAGCCTAAAATGTACCAAGAGCTTGGCAACCTCTTGAGGTTTTCCAACCATTGTTTTTGAGAACTAACAGTACCTACATTAAATGACTATGTCATAATTAAATGACATGAGTCAATATTAAATAACTTAGGACACAAGCATTAAATAAAAGCTAACTAGATAAGATAAGTGACAACTAATGCTTAACTAGAAAGGTTTCCCCCTAATTAATGCTAACTAGAAAGATACCTCCTAGGACCTAAGTGGACTTAACAATGTAAATAAAACCTAAATAAGACTAGATAGGAAAAATATCTATTTACACTAGAAGATCTTGACCTTAAATATTTCTTTTTATAGTTCGAATTTTTGCATTCTATGCAAGGCTTTTGTCCAAATACATAAAACATGGTTTTCAACATCGTATTGAACCTTTCAAATTAAAAACATATAGTTTGAAAAGCATATTAGTGTACTTTTAATTCTAAATCAAATAAAATTTTATTTTTTAATGAACAATATATGTTTTCAAGTTCTCATTTTTTTTAAAATGATTTCTAACAAGTGATTCCTTCACTTCCAAATTATGTGCAAGTAATACCTTTTTAGAGACTTCAAGCACTAAATATTGAAGTACCTATAAGATAGAAATAGGTAAGTTTGGTCAATTTATGCATAACTTACATTTAATCCAAATTTCAAATAGGTAATTTAAATATTAACACCCAAATTTCAAAACAGACTTCCTCTTTATCCACACAAACTCTTTCAACCAATTGAATTCAAGTCTACGAACCAAACAAGTTACAAATTTAAGAAGGAAAAATATTTATAAATTAAAATAAAAACTCAACAAATCATTTTCATTCAATGTGATCATTGTGCTTTATTTTTTATTATAGAAAATATTATACCTATAAATCTTATTAGATTGTTCTACTATAGAATTTATTAGATTTTGTCTAATTTCTTAGTAAATCTAGTATTTTATATTTTCTTTACATAATCCCATAAGATATTTTCTCTACATTATGTTAGATAAGGTTTGTTACCTTATGTCCCATGCTAGAATATGAAATTTGTCTCCCAATCTTTCTCAAAGGCTTTGTTGATCTTATTATGGAAATAAATGACCATTGATGTTGAGGGCACAAGTAAGGCAAATGATCTAGAAATATTTATTTCCTCTATCAAGGAAGAAATAATACACATTCATAAGGCACAATCTATAAAACAAGATGAAATATATGGAAATATGTATTCTTTGGAAGATTCTTTTAGATTATAACTAGTTGGATAACTATTAACTTTTCATGTATTTCTATGGAATGATTTTCCTTTGTAGGTTTGCACATTACCAAGGCACCTCTATAAAAATTTAACCTTGGAAGATGGATTTAAATGTCATCAACTTCACCAATGAAATGACACCCCATTATTGATCTTATAGTTTTATACAATAGTGAGATATCATTATGTTGGTCAATTATAAGTGGTAAAATTATCCATGCTTGAATTAATGGTTTAAGATTATCCATATTTGGATCAATGGAATCCTCAAAATGATCTTTCCTCAATTGATGCCATAATATAGGCCCACCAAATGTTTATTATTTTTAATTCACAATCTAGACTTACCTTTTCTAATTATTTGTTTAGTATAAATGATAAGAGGATAGAATATAATGTTGATTTCCTTCCATATGAATAGGTGATGCACCATGAACTTTCAAAAGATGAATATAATATATATTTCAAATATTCTCCATCCCCAGGGTCCTTTGAATTAAACAAGTCCAACAATTTTAGAACAAAGGAATAATTAGTATACCTCTTAAAAATCTTAGGTTTCCCAGATGAACCTAGGCTTGTCTTAATGGGTTCCCTATAAAAGTTTACAACACTATCCATTTTATCATCTCCATATGTAGTTTTGACCACATCATTAGGAGACACCTTTTCTTTCTATATCCATCCATTATCATTTATGTGGATTGCATTTTTTTTTATGATTCTTAAAATTTCCATATATCTGTTCACAGCTGATGCGACAGTGGTGTTTGAAAATTCCCGCTTTTTGTTTAAATTTTTCAAATGCCTGTCGTCCGTCCATTTTTGTTTGCCTCTATTTACCTCATGTGACTTTCACTTGCCCCCATGATTTCTGCTTGCAACTTGCGTTGGGCCCCGCATTCATGTCATGTATGTTTCTATGTATGGTGTTTCATGTGCTTTTGTATGTACATAGTTGTGTTTTGTCTAGGAGTTAGTCAGCTCCCCCAAATATAGGATCGCCCTTATTTCATAATCTTTTAATTTATTTATCACTAAATTAACTTTTGTTTATTTCCATGGGCCAATGAAACATATCAACAACCCATCTCTCTCACTTTTGGATCAATTTTATTGAGGAATTAGAAATCCCTCATAGTGCTTTTCATCAATTTTTTGTACTCACATGCTATGGCCCACCATTACCCACATAGAAACTTAAATCATTACATATAATATATATGAATAGGATAATGATGTTGATTATTATTTTGGTGTAGTATCCATGAGAAAATGGTGTACCTACTCATTTGGGAACATGAGAAATCCTCATCAACCAAAAATAGTTTAGAAGAATAAGTGCTTGTACAAACTTTATGCATGTGCAATACAATGGTGCATATTTAATAAATTTTTAAATGTCTATGTGTGTTATACTAAGGTTAGAGATTTCGTGTTGGGCACAAATTAGGATTAAATTTTGTGTACAGAATTGAATCTTGTGCACTTTATAGAAGCTCACTCACATGAGGGAAAATTCTCTCAGTCAATATAGTTTACACAATTATTGAAATGTTGCAAACATATCTATGAAGAGAGAAGATAAAATAATATCCATGTGTCATTCCAAATCAATTGTGCAAAGAAGAAAAAATTATTCAACTTCTATAACTATTCTTATGCCTTTATGTATCTAGGTTGATTTCATTGAAGAGCTAACAAGAAGGTTGACAACAAGAGAAAGATTTGGTAAAGCCAATCTTGAAAGAAGATGGTAGTGTTATGGCCTATGTATTGTTGATATCCCATTCAAAATATTTGTAATATCCATTTGAAGACTAAAATAATAGCGCCAATGTTTAATTTAGTGATTTTGATGTGTTAACTATGAGGTTTGTGTGGTCTAAGGCTTCCCTTCATTGGGATCATTATGAAGGGCACACAATCTATGGAGAGGGGGGGTGTATTAGTAGATCCAACTAATTAAAACAATTTTGGAAACCTTCACAATTACTTTATAGTTTTTCAACATGAAGAGCATTGAACCATACAGGCTAGTAACTAAATCAATTAAAGCACCACACAAGATCACACATAACACCAGATTTTTTACATGGAAACCCAAAAGAGGAAAAACCATGGTGAAAATCTCTCACAAAAAGAAATATAATAAAGAAATTTTACAATATGAAGTAGACACCAACCTACTGGAGACACCAAACCCCAAAAGATTCAGTAGACACCAATCCACACTGAAACAAAGACACCAATCCTTGTCGAAACAATACAACAAGTAGAACATCAATCCTACCGGAACAGAAATAAAGGAAAATTTGAAATATGACACCAACAACACACTGATATTGGCACACTCTCTTTTCTTAATGCTTCTGCTATGACACAACTGTACATCCCACTACATTACTTTCATTAAGATCATTAATGGATGCATTTCGTTACATACACACTTGCTACACAATTGTTACACTACAATGCATTTGAACATTTGACATATATACATGATACTACATTAACACTTCTATATCGGCCAGGGATCTGCACCAACCTAAACATAGGATGGAACCAAATTCAAATTACATGAAACATGTAATACAAAGGTCCAATCATTCTTCCAACAATACCTGACACCTTACGACACCAAGGGAACCTTAAACAGGTCCTATCCTCACTCCACACACTTGTAGCCATTACTACAACTGCCTCAAACTCGGAATAGCATGATGAGACTTTTGATATTTCAAACTCTTTGCACACTGAGTCATGCCACCGAAAACTCATGAAAATAATAGAACTAGTGTAGGAATACTCTCCTTCCAAACCACAGAGCTACAACACATTTTTAAAAGAAATGCCACCCATATTAAGTAATATCTTTGTCCAAAATATATCCTCCCAAACCAATACAAACATTTTTTACTGCATACTTGGCATGGTATGATAAATACATGAAATCTCTAAGAGTAGTCACACCATGACAAATATGATACAAGATATGATTGATTAGACAACCTACACACTATCAACTAACCCACTATTAGAACCTTCAAATTATTACCAATACTTGTACTCCTACAATCTTCTTCATCTTGACAACCTTCACATCTAAAAGCCTTGACACCATTTTATAACCACTAACAAACACAATGACCTACTATCATCAGTTTGACATCAATGACAACCTATGCTCAACACGTTAATGATGACTACATCATTTGGTATTGAGATTTTTCAACTTGTGGAATTTATTTTCCATATTTACAAGTTAGTATAGAAAATAATGAATTTGTCTTCCAATGTAGATGTCACTTTAGGTAGAAGGTGTAGAGAGTGTAACTATTATAAATTTTTCTCGAGGAAATAAAATAGAAAATAGAGGGATTCCTCTTAGAAGAGGAGGAAGAAATTATTTACCAAGAATGGTAGACTTGGTAGACTTTATGAGAGATATTCAAACAAGGTTGGAAGTATGAAGAATGTTGTGCAAATAGAAGTAGATGAAAATCCAAAATGATGAGATACCTAAAGTGCACATGAATGAATTTGATCAAGACTCGATGGAGGGTAATTCAGAACCATATCTAAGATAGGTGGTAAGCTACACATGTGGATATTCCAAAATGCTCGAGTTTATGTCTAGAAGATTTGATAGATAGAATTGTAGAACTAAATAAGTATTTCAAGTAAAAATCCATTAAATACCCTAAATAGGTGTGATTTTCATGTACCAAATTGTAAATTCATGCATCATTATGGTGGTATCCAAAAGGATAGGTAGAGATAGGACAAGGATAAAATTTGAGCTAGGAAAAATATTGTTGCCGAGTTGAAAGCAAAGTTAATACTTACAAAGTATGAAAAGGATCTTTTCAATAAATTCTACAACCTAAGACAAAAGGATATTAGTGTTAAAGACTACACTAAAGAATTTTATCAATTAATCATTCACACTCATCACACAGAGGATGACATAAATAAAATTTTCAAGTATGTAAATGGATTATACATTTTCATTTAGGATGAATTTTGTGTGATAAATTTGAATTCTATAGGAGAATTCTATCAATTTTTTTAATTAGCAAAAGAAAATGGTTTTGAAAGGACTCAAAACCATTTACATCAAAACACTGGACAAAAGGGATAAACACATCCAACCGGCAACCAAACAATAGCCCACAAAAAGAAAAAGAAACACCTACAGGCTGCTTCATATTCTTCAAGGTGTCAACAACCTCTAACTCCTAGTTGCAATGTAGGTTGATCAGGTATAAAATCTCATTCTTCTCCTCTTCAAAGGACTTCTTGTTGCCTCGAGTTCTAGCACCAAGCCCCTTTGCGTTATCAAACATTTATTTTTTCCCTTTTTCTTTTATAACCTACTCTTTCTTTTTGCTATTCTCTAGGACAACTCCAACCATTTGTTTCTTCCTTAGCTCCTTCATATTTTCCATGAGGATCCTTAGACCCTCCACACTATTCTTTATCGAGCATTGTCTTATCTTTAAGAGAATATCGATATTGGTATTAATCTCCTGAGTTTTGTTCTCCATATCCAACATACAACTCTCATAGTCCTTTTTTAAAATAATGATGGATTCCTCTACAACTTACAACTTGATCTGTAGCTCCCTATTTCCATACCCAAAATGATTCCCTTCCTCATTAGAGAATTTTTCCTACAAACCTCAAACTTTGACATTGGTTTTATTAATCTTTAAGGAAAACCATTTGGCCAATTTGAAATAATTAGCCACTCCCTCCCTTGCTAACCCTAGGATGTCATATTTCATCTTTGTTAGCATGTAGGTAAGAAAAATCTTTAGATAACAGGGTATATTAGCAACATAAGCATTTTCCTTGGTAGGGCCTTTCATGCAGATCTAGACTGTGGCCATCCTATCTTCAATTTTATCTTGGCCTTTACCAACCTCCTCCCCAATTTTCTCCTTACCTTTTCCAACCTCTTCCCCACTAGGCTTTGAGTTT
The DNA here is from genome assembly GCA_007258455.2 of Sequoia sempervirens. NCBI lineage: Eukaryota > Viridiplantae > Streptophyta > Pinopsida > Cupressales > Cupressaceae > Sequoia > Sequoia sempervirens. The sequence continues at coordinate 57,414,521 of VDFB02109042.1, forward strand.
TTTTTGCCCCTCCTTTGCACTTTGAATCCAACCTCGTCCCTAGTTTTAAATCCTTTGACCTTGAAATTGCCTTCTTAGCTTTCTTTTTTGAAGATTTCTTCTTTTCAACAACCTTTCTTTTCTTCTACTCTTTACCATCAGAGGGATTTGAAGATAATACTTCAATAGAGTCATCCCCTTCTTCCTCCTCCTATCATTCTTCATCATCATCATCTTCCAATGAATTAGAACTCATGTCAGAATATTGTACTACCATTGGCTTTGGTTTTTTCTTGACAATACCCTTCCCTTTTGGATTTGGTATAGGGTTCTGGGTCTTAACAGATTCCATGATTAAAAGGACTAAACCCTCATGTAGAACAAGAAGTTAGGATTTTTCAAATGCTCTTTCACATAATTATTTAGCGAAGCTAAGATAAAATAAGGAAAAGACACTAAAAGCTTATGCCTAAAGTTGTTCAAGAAAATAAAACGGACACCCAAGATAGTCGTGTAATTTCCATCTAGAGTAAATGTACTGCATGATAACCTATGCAATCTTAGCCTAGATGGGTTTTATAAAGAGCCTGTCATAGCCCCATGAAGATAATTTCACCATTTTTTCCATTCATCACCCTTAAATAATTAATTAAGGGCTTCATTGTTAGCTTTCTTTTCATGGAAAAACTTTCTTCCCTACATCAGCAACATAGTTATCTTCGTAATCACCTCCTCTATTATTACAAATTCCTTACCATTTACAGTCAAAATTTTGTTTTTCTAGCCCTTGAATAATAGCTTAGAGCCTTTAGGATCATGCCCATGTAGCCTTTCCATGTATAGGGTTACGCCCCCCTCCTCCAAAATTTTCCACACCTTAGGCTTCTTGCAGACCCCATTGCATGATAGAGGCTCCACACGGCTTTTGTCTCCTCTCATAGTCACAATATTTCTCCTAGTTTGTAAATCCTAAATGTTGTTCCTAAGCTCTAGGAAAAAAATAAGGGAAAATTCCCTTTTACTGCCTAAAAGGTGTGTGAGACGTCTAGGAGTAATTAACTCCACTTCTTGTCCTCTAATTTTTTTCCCTACTAGTAATCATTATTTGGAATGGCTAGAGCTTCGATGGGTGCTGAAGAGTGCCCATCCCATATTTTAATATATTTCCTTCTCACTCCTTCATTAGCAAAGAAGTCTGCCAAATAATTACCCTCACACATGATATGAGTAATCCTTATCTCATCAAATAAATTGATGTGCCTAAAGGATCATAGATTAATGACTCAATCGACCAACTATGGGGATGCATTTTATTAAGGCACCTTATAATGTTTAATGAATCCCCTTCCACCCAAACTTTTTTGAAGCCTCTATCATAAGCAAGTTTTATACTAGTGTACACTGCCCCTACTTTAGCTAGGTGATATGTCTACATTCCTAATGGAAGTGCCACCATTGAAACAAACTTGTCATCCTCATATCTTAACACTCCTCACACCCAGCTGGCCCAGGATTCCCTTTAGCTGCCCCATAAAAATTAATTTGTATCCACCCTTTTGGTAGACACATCCACACCACATTCTCTCTGGAAGATTTCATGTTCTTAAGAGGAAAAGAGATGCCATTCCTGAGGTTCCACTTAACCAAAACTTGAGACTCATACTCATGTAAAATAAGTTTTTTTCCTTCCACCTACGTTTTAGAGATCCCAACCAAGAAATTTTCTTTTATAGCTCTTAAGATTTCAATTAACACACCGTCCTCCTTAAGATTTGAATTTTTGAACACACAATTGTTTCTCTCATTCCAAAGACCCTAGGATACATGAGGGGTCATTAGAGACCATAACATCTGAAGTGAGGGATTAACATAAGGATATCCATTGGTCATAGAAATCCTCAAATCAATTAGGAAAAACCCATACTAGGTTCCAAAGTGAAAGAATTTGACCCCAAATAGAACAAGAGAAGCTACACCCAAGGAAGATGTGGAAGAAATCTTTAGATCTACATTCACAAAGAGCACATCTATTAGGAAAGGAAAACCCCCTTCTACATAAGTTATCAACAACCATAATTTTGTTCTGAACCATATTACAAAAGAAAATATGGATCTTAGGGATTAACAAATGATTCCAAAGAGAGCTCCAAAAGGGAGGAGGATTTTGTTGCTCCAGCAGCATGCCAAAAGTTGAAGGCACAAAGAACATACCATCTGAAGAGGGGTACCAAATTGACTTATCTTTTTTTAGAAATAAGGAATATGAATCCAAGAAATGAATGGATGAAGCTCTTCCAGAGACAGATCAACATTCCTTAGATTTCTCCATTTCCCATCCTAAATGTAATCAATAACCTAGTAGCCAAAAGTTCTGATGCATGTATCTTTCATAGGAAGAGCCCTATGAGGTTCCCTGAGCAAAAAATTATCACACCACACATCATCCAAAAACTTAATTTGTCTTCCATCACCAAGAAGCTATCAGGACCCATTTTGAATATTTTTTCTAGAAAGAAGAATATTCTTCCAAAACCAAGAACCATCCAGAAGATGATCAACATCTAGAATTTCTGTAAAGCTTTTGTACTTAGAAAAATACTTATTCTTCAAGATGGATGACCAACTAGATTCAACAGAAATAAGTCTCCAAGCTTTCTTAGCCATCAGAGCAAAGTTAAATTCTCTAATTTTCCTAATACCTAAACCTCCCATCTTCTTAGGCATGCAGACATGTTCCCAAGCCACCAAAGGTATTTTTTCCCTTTTTGCAATTCCATCCCATAGGAACTACTTCTGGATTTGCTGAAAATTTTCCACAAATTTGGCCACAACTTTAAATAGATTCATAGCATAAACTGGTAAGTTTTGAAGAGTTGTTTTAATAAGTTGGAGCTTACCAGCTTGGCTAAGTAAAACCCCTTTCTAGCTTGCCAATTTAGAGTTGAATCTATCCAACATCCCTAACCAAAAGGAATCTGGAATCTTATTCACACATAATGGAAGACCCAAATAAGATGGGAAAATTCTCACTTAACAATCAAGGATATTAGTGAGCTTAAACTAAAGTCGGGCAAGCGTATTGAGGAAGAAAATTTTACTCTTAGGGAGGTTGATAAGTTGACTAGATGCCTTTTCATAACCAAGCATAATGGATTTTATCTTCTTTGCTTCTTTAACTAAAGCCTCCCCCATGATAATAGTAACATCAACAAATTGCTAATGGGAGCATGGAGGACATAGAGATGATGGATAAATCCCTATCAAAGAACCATCATTAACATCAACTTGAATACATCTAGCTAGAGCTTCCACCATAAAAATAAAGAGGGATGAAGAAATCAGTTCTCCTTGTCTTATCCCTCTAGAACTCTTAAATAAAAAAGAGGGAGAACCATTCACTAACACAGAGAACCAAGGAGTGGATATAATCTGGCCAATAAGATAAACAAATTAACTTCCAAACCCAAACCTTATCAACACATTAGATAAAAAAATGCCAATTAACCCTATCATAAGCTTTAACTAAGTCTAAGTTTTAAATTAAACCAAACTTCTTGTTCCTCGATAGAGAGTGTATAATTTCATGAACCAAAATTATGGAATCTAAAAATTTTCTTCCACGAACAAACCCTTTCTGCTGACTTGAAACTAACTAAGGAAGAATAGATTGCAATTTAACCACAAGGACTTTGGAAAAGATATTATAAATAGAGTTACAAAGGATAATGGGCTTGAACTCCCCAAAAGTTTTAGCACTAGGATACTTCGGCACCAATGCAAGAAAGGTAGAGTTTAGCTCTTTCAATAAATTTTTTCTGCCAAAAAAATCCTTAGTTGCATTCACCACAGTATCCCAAAGATCTTGAAAAAATAGAAGAGGGAAACCATCTGGCCTAGGGGCCTTGTTCCCTTCAAACGAGAAGACAACTTTGATCTAATTTCTTCCTCTAAAGGGATATAGGTCAACTTCTTATTTTGATCTTCAAAAATAATATTTGGGATAAACCCCAAAAAAAATTATTCATTTATCTGATCATAGACTGAGTCATCAATAAGAAGATTAAAAAAATTAATTTGAAGTAGCCTTATGGATATCTTCAATATCTTCTAGAACAAATCCATTAACCTGGGTGGCACTAATTCTATTCATTTCCCTATGTTTGAGTGAAGAGAGATGAAATAATTTGGTATTGCGGTCACCACTCTTTAACCAGATAGCCATAGACCTTTGTTTCAAAAAGTCATCTTCTTTTGTTATCATATCATGAAGCTAAGATAGCAAATCTTTTTCTTGCATATGCAGAGAAGAGTCCATCCACTTGAATTGGATTTCTTGTTGAACCTCACCTAATAGAATTTTTAATCTAGAAGATCTGACCAAAGGAATCTTTAAATTCTACTTTTGGACCATTATTTTAACATAGGAGAGTTTCTTAGCCACTTTTAACATAACACTTCCCTCAACATTAACCTACCACCAAATTTTTAGACACGCCTGAAGGTTTGAATGCCTTAGCTACATGCTCTCAAATCTAAAAGGAAACATTTTCTTCTTTCCCATCATATTAGCAGAGAAAGAAGTTGAAAAATGATCAGAACCAAAATGAGTTAAGATAAAGAGAGCATAAGAATAACTAGAGAACCAATCAAAGGAAATAATGGCTCAGTCCAATTTGACTTCAATGAGGTCCAATCCTACCATTCTGTTAGACCATGTAAAGGAATATCCCTGGAACTCAAGATTAAAAAGCGCATTATCATGAATAAAATCCATCAGATCAGATCTACTATCCAAGGGGATTTGAAATTTTTCTCATTATCTTTAAAGGTGTTTTGAAGTCCCCCATAACCAACCAAGAAGATCCTTAAAAATTAGGCTTGAGAGAACTTAATACATTCCAAAGCCTCTTTCTAGCCTTCTTCAAATTAGGAGCATGGACATTTGAGATAACCAAAGAAGTGTCATCCTTCAAATACAAAAACTAAGTATCAACATTAAGGACTACTCCTCTTATCATATTAGGGTTCCAAAAGGTTGTTATTCCTCCTGAAGCCCCATCCAATTTGAACCCATGAAAACCACAATCCTTAAATAATCAATTCTTCATTTTTTCAATCTTATCACACTGCATCTTAGATTCTTGAATTAACAAGATATTTGGTTTATGGTCCTGAATAATGTTTCTCAAGAGATCATGTTTATGCACATGATTTAACCCCCTAATATTCCAAGATATTATCTTCATTTACACTTATTGGATGTACTCTTAGAGAACATGTCAAAGAGATTCTTTTGAACTCCTTCAGCAATCCCCTTCTTAATTTCCTTCTCTCTATTTTTTTGGGAGGAGGGCCTACCTTGTCCCCTTTGCTTAGATCCCTAGTCTATTTTTTTCCTATTTATGGTTACCACTCCATGAGGGCAACTAGGGGGAATGCGATGATTTATTATTGTTTCTTCCTTTAGCAACAATGAAGGGTTCCTCCTCAAGAGAGGGTAGACCATCTTTACTCCCTACACCCTTTAAATCAATCTTTAGTGGAGGAGAATCCCATGACAAACAATTAATACTCACAAGATTTGTAGTCTTTGAGGACAAAGGAGACACAACAATCTCAACCTGTGAGGTTCTTAAATCCTCTTCTATAGACAAGATGGGGTCCCAAGGGTTACCCATCTGGCCAAGATATGGGGGCTTAGAGACCAAGATTGGATGTATCAAAACCTCACTCCCACCATCCTTAGAAACCTACATAGAAACATCCTTATCCTTTCCCTACTTAGCCTTCCAAACCTTAGGTTTTGACTTCAATATCTTTCTTGAATAGTTTTTAGCTAGAGCCCAGCCTTTTTGCAATGGAATCAAGCAAAAGGTAAGGTTTCAAATTCCACTAACTGCTTCCAATCACCTATTTTAGATTTTAACATCACCGACTTTGGTAAATTTTCCTTTTGTTCCACATTGACACAAATTCTTGGATAAACCAAGTGTTTTCTTGAAATAGTCATTTCATCTATAGAGACTAGCCAACCAAAAGTGCTAGCAATTCCTTTAAAAACTTGTTCATCCCAATATTCCATTAGGAGACCTGGTAATCTGACCCAAACAGGGGTCATGTTGAAAACACGGTTAGAAAAATCCAAACTCGGTTCCCATTGCTTCAAAGATAACATTGATTTTCCAATAAGCAAAGGACCTTTTGAAAGAATACTCCCCAAGTCCTCCTCACATGAGAAGGAGAAGGAAAATAAACCTTTGGCCATTGTCACAATATCCACTTGTCCGTTTAGGTGTCATTTTTTTTCCCAAGACCTAACCACATCTATGTTCGGCCTTGGCCCTAAGAACTTCCCAACTAACATGAAATCCATTAGAGATACACTTTTCTGAACAAGAAAATTTGGAATGGATATAGTGTACTCACCTAAAACCACATTAGAAGACACTAGTTCAGAGAAGAGGGGGTGATTTTCCCCTTTGGTTTAGACCCAAAAGGCCTGACCATTGAGAGGTGAGCTTTTTGCAAGACAACCCAACATCTTTCTATCCATCAACACATGAACCCAAGCCATTTTCATTGAGAACTGGAAGTGATGATGTACCTCCTGAGATGGGGGTGCCGAAATGTCCTCCTCCCCTGACAAACCTTTGTCATCCACTAGTACATTTTTAACAAGATCCACCACTAGTCCCTCACAAACAAACAAGTTGTCATTCAACACTATTTCAACAACAATACAACCATCAGTCAACCTATACCCATCTGCAACTTATGCATATATGAAATTAAAACCATTATTTCCCACTTTGTCTTTATCCTCATTCATGAATGTTTATCAAAGGTAGAAGAAATGTTTTCTCAAAGGTAACAAAGAATAACATAAGGAAAAGAAAAATATATGTGTGGAAGAGAAGGCATGATTCTTAGTGATAATCCAAAGCAAGTGCAAGTGCACAAAGGAAAAATGAGCACATCACATACTTAAGATAACACGCAAAGGGTAAATCAATCATTTCAAGGAAGAGGTTGTGGATGAAGTATAGGTCTCTCTAGAACATGCTTCAAATATGGAGAAGTGGAACATCAAGCATTCAAGTTCCCACACACATAAAATGCAATACTATGTGCAAAATAAATGTTAAAAGCAATGTTGCACATATGAATGTAGAGAGTAACACATTAGTCAACTATGTAGAAGCATCAAAGTGTGGTGAAAATCTCATGATGAAGAGATTATTTTTTAAGTTGGGGAGGGAAGAAACACATGATAATTTAGAGGAAGAAATTATTTAGAACTATTTACAAGTTTGGAGGTAAGTGTTGTTTGATAATAAGTGATACTATTAATATGGATAATCTTATTTCTAATGAGATCGTAGAGAAACTTGTCTTGAGGAGGCTTGAAGTTAAAAATCCATACAAGTTGTCTTGGACATTGAAGGGACATCAATTGCTCCTAAGCATTGAATACCTCAAATTCTTCCTAGATTTTTTTTTGGTTGATTTTTGTCACTCTACACTCAGATGCTCCTACATCATACACATTGGGTAAGAAGTTTATGAGCATAGCTCAAAAAATGTAGTTGAGTAATAAGACCACCATTTCAAGTTGAAAAAAACCTACAACATACTCCTATGATGTGATTTGGTACCCTGCAGTAGATTTTATTATTATTTTCTTCATTTTTCTTCATTTGTGGACCCTTGTCTACCATATCCTGACCTCCTCCAAAATATTTTCATCTTTCTCCTTCCTCTTGTCATGGGCTTTATCCCATCACAAACTATCCACCTCCTAATACTTATTTCCTTCTTTTCTCTTGTGGTATTTGACCCATAGTTAACCGACCACCTCCACCATCCTCTCTCATCTTCCTCTTCAGTGGGTATTAACCCATCATAACCCATCTTTCTCTACCAAGATCCTTCTTTATTTCCCCCTGCTATGGGACTAAACCCATTGTTGTCTATCCACCTCCACTAAAAATATTTCATCCACATCTCATTCACCAATACACCTGCATACAATTCATCATTACAAATATTATGAAAATCAATTGTTTTCATCTTCTTCTTCTCACCTATTTCTTCATACTATTCTTTTTTATTTTCCACATATTCACCAATGCCTTCCTACACCAAAAAATCCAACACCTTAAATTTGTTATCTACTATACTTCTCACTCCTCATCCACCATCATTGCCTCTTCCTTTTTATTTTTTTCCCTTGTACTCAGTTGTGTTATTTCATTCAATATTTGTATGTCCTTTAAAGGACTAAACTCTACTACAACAACACTTTTATTTACCTAAAAAATAATACCTTCATTACACACTTTATTATCCATTATTTCTTTTATATATTCTACATTTAACTCAACATCAACTTCATCATTACAAAATTCTGAAAATAACACACTACCTTTGTGATATCTCTTCCCTCTTCTGTTTTTGTTGCTACAACTCTATCCTTTGCACATGGAACTTCTTTATCTCTCACTTTATGCCTTAAAAATATATATATTACAACTACCTTCTCCTTCTTTTCCTCTTTATCCTTTGGTATGAGGATTTCCTCTTCTACAATGCCATCTACATGACACTATGTTGCCGCTTCCTTTCTACCTACATTCAAAGCAACATAGTTATGGAAATCATCTTCTCCCATCTACATTTTCTCCATTACCTTTTTAGTTTCATCCATAATTTCTCCTTCAAACAATATTTATATTTTTCTCATCTCCTCTCTCAATATTATATCATTCTCATCCTAATCAAATTTCTCATCAAATATAAGACCCTCAAAGTCTATTTTTTGAACTCTATCTTCTACCTCCTCTTTATCTACTACTTCTCTATTTCTTGCAAATAAAACATCATTAGAAAAAATAAAATAGTCATCATTATCTCTCCTCTTTTATTCCTCTTCTACCTCAACATGTGATATACTATCACCTTCTTTACACCCTCCATCTTCAAATTCTTCAAAAGTAATTACTCTATGGTTCAAAATGACCATTCTCTCTTACTTTTTCTCTTATTTTCTTCTCTTTCTTCTTCTATTTTATCATATCCTTTCATCCATAATTGTGTGGGTTGCTCTCACATTTTTCTCTTCAAATACCCATTATATCTAAGGGTTGTAACATTTATTTTCCTCACTTCTTTTTGCATTATCCTCTTTCAAGAGGATTTTCTTTTTTTCAAAGACCCTTGTTTAATGAGAGATACCTAGTTTTTCTCCATCTTCAAGATATAAATCTATCCTTTATTTATGCTCTTCAACATCCACTTCTTTACCTACCACCACGCCACTTGTACATTACCTCTCTTCAAATTTTCTCTTATTTGTTTCAACTTCCTTGTACTAGTCAATCTCCAATACATTTAATCTAGTTTGGATTTTTTGTAATTCTTCAACAACAAATTTATCATATCTCTTTTCTTGCTATTCTTCCCAAAATAAAATTCTTATAGGTCTTATCATTCCCCTTCTCATCCTCTTTCTTCAATACATCTTCTTTCACTTCAACTTCTTCAAAGACTCACACATCCCTCTACAATTACAAGATTGTACTTGCAACAATGTTACATCCCATTTCATAGTTACCAAGTTACTTTTACCATTATGAGTGAAAATGTTGATAAATGTAGATTGTGACTTTAATATGTTTGTTAGGTAAATGAAATATGTGAATATTCAATAAGATGTTATTGATTTCAAAAGAATGAATATTTTTTGAATTAGTGGAATGTTGTGTATTGCAATATGAACATTCTAATGCTTTGTTGATACAAATGTGTTAAGATGCAAATGGATTTACTATGAATGTCTAACTGCCTTGGTGTTGTACTAAGTTGGTTGCAGGGACAAATTCAATCCTCCAAAAGGGAGGGGTAGTATCACTTAGGAGAAGTGATTGGTCGAGTAACCCTTAATGAACCTAACTGAGCTTACACACACTCACACCCTAGTTCGTTTAGTTGAGTCAGGTCGGTTGGAACCAAGTAAGTAACCTTTAAGGATAGGTTGGAAATTCTTGAGGAATTATCTTTGATTTCTTTGATTGTGTGATATAGTTATCGTGATTGAATCTTTGAGTCTTTGGGCTTTCTGAATAGTTGTATTTACATCGATTCATATGTACATTAAAAGTATACATGTAGATATTTATATATATAATGACTCGTGCATGAGAGCTTAACTATGTATACGCATATATATGAGTAGAAATACTTATGAGCATACTTGCATGAGGAATCGATTATATATGTGTATATATATACTTAATGCATATACATGTTGACGAGGATATGAATATATGTGCTTAAATGAAAGAATCTAAGTAATGATATATGTGTTTAATATATGTGTGTGAAGCACGTAATAGAACGTCCATTACATATATTAATATATATGTATATAATATATATCGTTATTATCTAATTATATGTAAATATATATGTGTGCGTGTATACACATGCATTATTGTTTATGAAAATTATAATGTGGATATATGCATTTGAAATGTCAAATGATGTATACTTATTAATGTATGAGTTAATATATATATATATATATATATTATAAATATGGAAAGCATTGTATATAATATAAAACGCATGGTTTAAATTATGTTTGATTTATATACTAAATGCTATATAGTGTAGTCCATAGCACTATAATGTGAAACAAAAATATATATACTATTGGTCGATTCATAGAGTATATGACATGACCGATATAATGTGAATATAGCGCTACATATAATAGTGCAATACTAAGTATTAAACCGCATATATCATCATTGATAAAAGGGCTTTCAAAATACATAAGTTTTAATCTATTCTGCATAGGTCATACTTGATGAATAAAACATAATGTAAAGTGTTGCGCACTATACATGGAACGTGTTGAGTAATGACAAAGTAGCACTATATTGAGGGAGGTCGACTCAATGATATGTGTCGAATGCTATGGATTGGACCAAGTCAACCAACGTGTGAACATGTATATCATTGTGTACCATATCATACCACCCATATTTAAAGCAACGTGTAAACCAAGCCATGGGGAAAACTAAAACACTGACTTTTTCTTCCTTAATGTGAGTGCGCTTATCAAAAGGTGGCGCCAAGTTTGTTGTAGCTTATTTAACTATATTTTAACTCCAAAACTATTATGTAATGAACTAGACCAATTTTTTCCATTTTTTTCAACGAACACACCAACACAAGGAGCACCCATTAAGGTTAGCTCAACCAAAACCAGCAATTGGAAAGTAACTCTAACCAAGAATATGCCGAGGGAAGGCGAGCATATGGTCAGAGGATCTTGTGCATGCAATACTGAAAGTAAACAATGTTGAAAGAACTCAACGCCAAGAATGTGCTTCCAAACCCAAGGTGGGTAAGGCGCTACCATTTGGTGGAGTATCTATCGTAAATGATGCAATACATAAAATAAAATTAACGCCAAGCATGTGCACTCCAAACCCAAGGTGGGCAAGGTGCTATCATATGGCAGAGATTCTATTTACTAAGATGCAATGCAAGGAAATAAACCCAATGCCAAGCATGTGCATTCCACACTTGAGGTGGGAGTGGCGCTACCATATGGCAGAGATACAAAATGCAATACAAGTAGACTGAGCAAGGGCCAATCTCTTCCACAGCCGTGGGAATACAATGTAACTTAGCAAGAAATGGAAAGGGTTGAACAGTACTACTGTAACAGCCTTACAATAAGAAGAGTTGCCTGCCAAGAACACTAAATTAGTGATATATCAATGTTGCGATGAAGTTTAATGTTTCTCCAATGCTCAATATGTCTCCAGGACTCAAACCCAACTCCTAAAGCAAACTCTAACAATCTGATATAACTGAACATAGACTGAAAATGCATAACCAACAACTTCGTAACTCACTAAATTGCTCACACAACTCACAATACCTCACCAAATGACTTCAAACTTGATGCAAAATGACCCTAAGATGATGGCGACCAAGATAGAGTTGTGAAACTACAACAAACTGATGTTATTTATTTTTGCACGAATCCTAAGACAACTCAGTAATGAAAAAACCCTCCAAAAGGGTGATTTGACAAGATAAAATCCAAGACTTGCTAATAAAATCTGAAACTCATCAAAGAGAGGCGCCCTAGGGTGAGAATGACATAGGTTCAGTACCTAGAACCAAACAAAAATTGTGCAATGACTTATAAGCTAAAACTACTTTCAGCAATGCTAAAATCAGCAACTGTAAAACTGACCAATCTCTGAAATATTCAACCTTGATGCTCTATCTGCAAATTTGGATGAGAAGCAGTCTCTGAAGTCTTAGCTAGGTGATATCTTTCAAGCACGAAACCAAGAGAAATGGCTAGGAGGTATGCATTCCTTGAAGCATCTCTGAAATCATTTCAGCAGCATAACAGTATGATACAAAATAAGATGTCCAAATGAAGACCCAACCTCTCCTTATATAGCTTTTGATAAGAACTTCTAGAAGCCTCCAGAAAGTGTGCCCAAATTCATTGAATTTCAAATCCACTTTTCCACTTGTATTTGTATTTTATTTAATCTTCAATTATCTCCTTCCTTGGGCGTCCAAACATGAGGAGATTAATTCATTTTTAATAAAATAAAAATCTTCCTCCAAATAGGCGTCCACTTCCTCAAGCAATATTTGGCCTTAGAAATATTAAAATAACCTTCTGATGAGACATCCACCCTTCAAGACCCCCTTTTTAAAACAACTTAAAGTCATACTGCTAGGCCAAGGGGTAATGTGAAAATATAACATTATTTAAATCAAAATAACTTATCCCTCCAAAAATGCATCAAAGGCCAAAAATCAACAATATCGACTGAATTGCCTAAAGAGGAAAGCCTGTTGAATTGATGCCAACTAGACTGCTGCCAAAAATAGAATTTACTAAAAATAGTAAATTCAGAAGGTTGCTTGGATCAAAGTGCATGTGATACCATTGCGAAGCTTTCTGAAAACCCACAAAGAATTCGCAATCCAAAAATCCCAAACTCCAAGATGTAGCCGTCATAACTTACAAAAAATAGTAAGTCCGGAAAGGTTGCCCGACACAGTTGCATGTCATACCACTATGAAGCTCTCTGAAAACCCAGAAGGAATCCAGAATCCAAATAGCTAAACTCCAACATGCAAACCCTAGAATCTTCAGAAGAAACCTTCAAGTCATCGGGAACCCTAATTCTGCCTCTGACTAGCCTGTAGCACATCAAGGATAGGCAATCAATCACTGGAAAGAACAGTGCTAAAAATGGGGACATTACAGTCCACCCTCCCCAAAATTGCTTGTCCTCAAGCAATTGCACATCACTCCAACTGATCCCAGGGTCCCATGTCCAACTCTGAAAGGACCCATCATGTTGATGTTGCTCCACTCTAATCATAACAATGAAGCCATTATACCCGAATTGCACTAACCTTCGCTGCAACCTCAAAAAGTTAATATGCCTGAAGCTCAAATTGAGAGACAAGGAAGGACTGAAATCAAAATTCAGCACCTCAAGCCCCAAAAACTCTAATGAGTTAACAACTTTCAAAGCATCAAATAGGATCCCAGTAGTATGAGTCTCAAAATGCCAAGCCAAATCGAGCAATGGTTTGCTGCTCCAATCATTTGTACAAGAATGTGTACCAAGAAAACCATTAGAATGAGTATGGTTTCTATCCAAAAGCTGATTGTGCTCAATCCACACCACCGTTTCTCTCATTTGAAGCCATAAATCATCTCTGGAAAGAGATTGGAAGGTCTGAAATTGAATGAATCAGCAACCAAACAAGATTGAAATGATCAACTTGAGATCTGATTTTATGAAAATCAGCATCCAAGGAGATAGATAGCTGCTGCAAAACTGAAAATCAGCACCCAAAATATCATGTTTGTTCATATCAACAGCTGAAAACAAGCCCACAAAAGACCCCATCACAGCCAAGTACCAATCCTTGCTCAAATTTTCTCTCCAAAACTCCCATTAAACATTAGGAGTAAACTTCAAATGGCTGATAAAGAAGGTAACAACATCCAAAGGACAGTGAATTTGAGGCTCATCACTCCAACATACCTTCCTGACACATATCAAAAGCAAGCTGATACCAGGGTCCCAAATCATAAGTAAAGAAGAGCCATTCCGCAAATGGAGAATTACTCTAACTAGAACGCTTTGGGCAATACATTCTATTTGAAACATCGCACCTTGAAACTCCAAGAAGTACTCAACAAATTTGGATTCGTTGAGAAAGTCAAATTCAAAATCATGAGAGAAGAACTATTGGAAAGATTGAATGGACCCTTCATCAAACTCCATTATGAAATTAGTTACTCTTAGAGAAGATGGTGTAAGCATGAAGTTCGATAGGAATTTGACAAGCATCCACATCAGAAAATGAATAAACTCTTCATCGGAGTGCCAATCATCTCTTTGTTGCCAATCAAGATTAGTGACCTCATTCCTCCATGCTTCTTGATTTTCCATCTCTTGAAGAATGGGAAGACTAGGAGTAGCAGTGAAGTCTTCATTATGCAACTCATGCATCCTCGTTCCATTGCTAGAAGAAGTGCTAGAACTTTCCTCTTCAACAATGGTGTCAAAAGATATTTCCTCAAGGCTTGAAATCCCATCATCTACCACAAAGGAAGGTTTCTCATAAGCTTCCTCTTCACCTGGTTCAAAAAGAGGATTGTCATACACTACATAGTTGTTCCTTCCATCTTGCTGCTCCAAATCAGCACTAGCAATTTCTGATTTTCTAGTGAAACCTTCAAGATCAAACTCTTCTTCAAGACTATCGAGCTCTTTAATCACTTGCTCGATTTCTTCAGCTCTTTGTGCATTCTCTTTCTCTCAGTAAAGTTTGAAATCAGCTAGCTGTTCCTTCTCCTCCATTAATTCCATTTGGGTATCTTCCAACATAGCCTTGGTTGATTCAAGCTCGGAAGTAAGCTCACCAACCTCTCTCTTACTTCCTTGGAAAGCACTGAAGGCCTTTTCAAATTCAAAGGCATGATCTCTATCTTCAATCAAATGCAGGTATTCGGACTTCATGGTCTCCAAGGAATCTTTGATTAGTTGCAATTTGGGAAGAGCAACTTCATCCTTGACTCCGCTTCGCCTTTCTTCAAACTGGGCCTCCCAAATAAGTTCTTCAATCAAACTATGGGTGTGATCAAACCTAGATAAAGCTCGCACTTCATCTTCAACAGACACCTCGGGTTGGCCTTCACACTCATAAGAATGTGAAGATAGTGAATTGCTGGTTGGTTGCTCTTCAAAATCAGAACTTTGTTTTGTGACATCGTTGTCCTCAGAGCTGCTCCAACCATCTTGTCTTTCATCCTCAACTAACGGAGAATGCTCAGTGTCATGGGGAGGAACATACTCCACAATTTCTTCGACCCCAAGTTTGCAATCAGCTTCTTGAATTGATAAATCAGCCTTTTGTTCTAAAACCACTTTAAACCTTTCTTCTTCAAGAGCCACAAGGTCTTTCAACTCTTCATCCACCTCACTGTCTTCTTGATCAAAGACTATGGCAGCCCCTAACTCGAATGAAGAATAATTGAATGTTGTTCTGAATGTTTTGGAAGTAACAACATCCTCCTTGGTGGCTGCAACCAACTCGAAGGGATCACCATGTAGCTTTTCAGAGCAAGATTCTTTGTCAAAAACAACTTCTCCTTCCATGGCCTCCTCATAGCTTGCAATGCAAACAGAATTTTGGTCTTCATCAGGATCAAAGGGAAACTTATCCCACACAGGTTCTTTATTGTATCTTGAAGCCAACACACTCGGATCCCACATGCTAACGGGTTGATTGAGATGGTCAACAAGAAAATGCTTATCATGCTCCCCTTGAAGTGATGACCCTTTGAATAAGTTAACTCCCAAATCACTTAAGCTGATATCATCAAAAATATTTCTCTCCAATGGCTTAGTTTGCTGCTCAAACCCAATGTCACCATCATAATGAATTGAAGAATCTTCAATGCTTGCTATTTTGAAAACTTCACTATCGTTATCTTCATCATGAGGAAGTATCTCATTGATTTCTTCATGTGGAACTTCTTGAGAAGTTGGGGCAGCAACATGAAGAGAATCCTTCTTTACCAAATCTTCAATATGATCTTGTTTGGACTCTTTGGAATTATCTCCATCATCATGACCACTAATCTTTCCTGCATCTTGCTCTAACTTCTTCAAAAGTGGCTTCAATTTCTCTTCACATTGATTAAATAATTCCTTGATCAACATAGTAGCAATAGGAGAGTCCTTTTCTTCACATTCATATGTGTCCAAGAGGAGAGATTGGACATTTGGTGGAATTTCATTTGACTCTTTAATGGTGAGAACAAGAATTTTCTTCACAACTGCAATAACATCCTCTTCTTGTTCGCTCCAAGTGGATATGAAGAGGTAATGGAACAAGTGATAAATATGATCATGCATTCCCAAGTCTAATAGCAAGTCACTTATCCTGAGATCTAAAAATGTCTTTAAGATAGCAACGTTTTTGGAAAATAGACGGCTTCCAGTTTCATCAAGATCTTGGAAACTTTCTACAATTCTATGAAGAATCTTCTTCATAGTTTCATCATCATAAGGCATCACTAGTCCTATAATCCTCATAACTTCACTAAGGCATGAAGTAACCAACAAACTGATTTCCTCATCTAGATGCTCTATCCAGTAAGGATGAATCAAATGCGTCCTTGCAGGGGATAATGCCTTCACCAACATTTCAGCAGGTGACTGTTGTACTTTGCTCAAACAGTGTTCCAATTCTGACAGTATGCTCACTTCTTCACCTCTTGTATGATAGTCTTCATTGAGTCTTGTTCCTGCATTGAACAGTGACCTTTCCAAACTTCTTTCTACTTTAGTAGCCAGAATCAACTCTAACTTCTTACGATATATGAACAAACGACGATACATCTTCAAAACTTCTTAAACTTGAACTGAACTCTGTTCTGACCTTTGGTGTAGAAACTGATTTCTCTGTCATTCAATTGTCAACTAAACCTTGATGGGCACAAGATGGCAGGATGCATGGCTTTGATACCACTGTAATGAACCGGACCAAATTTTTCCAAAATTTTCAACGAACACACCAACACAAGCACCCGTTAAGGTTAGCTCAACTAAAACCAGTAATTGGAAAGTAACTCTAACCAAGAATGTGCCGAGGGAAGGCGAGCATATGGTCAGAGGATCTTGTGCATGCAGTACTGAAAGTAAACAATGCTGAAAGAACTCAACGCCAAGAATGTGCTTCCAAACCCAAGGTGGGTAAGGCGCTACCATTTGGCAGAGTATCTTTTGTAAATGATGCAATACATAAAATAAAATCAACGCCAAGCATGTGCATTCCAAACCTGAGGTGGGCAAGGCGCTATCATATGGCAGAGATTCTATTTACTAAGGTGCAATGCAAGGAAATAAACTCAATGCCAAGCATGTGCATTCCACACCCGAGGTGGGAGTGGCGCTACCATATGGCAGAGATACAAAATGCAATACAAGTAGACTAAGCAAGGGCCAGTCTCTTCCATAGCCATGGGAATACAATGTAACTTAGCAAGAAACAGAAAGGGCTGAACAATGCTACTGTAACAGCCTTACAATAAGAAGAGTTGCCTGCCAATAACACTGAATTAGTGATATATCAATGTTGCGATGAAGTTTAATGTTTCTCCAATGCTCAATATGACTCTAGGACTCAAACCCAACTCCTAAAGCAAACTCTAACAATCTGATATGACTGAACATAGACTGAAAATGCATAACCAACAACTCCGTAACTCACTAAATTGCTCACACAACTCACAATACCTCACCAAATGACTTCAAACTTGATGCAAAATGACCCTAAGATGATGGTGACAAAGATAGAGTTGTGAAACTACAACAAAATGATGTTATTTATTTTTGCACGAATCCCAAGACAACTCAACAATGAAAAAACCCTCCAAAAGGGTGATTTGACAAGATAAAATCCAAGACTTGCTAATAAAATCTGAAACTCATCAAAGAAGGGCGCCCTAGGGTGAGAATGACATAGGTTCAGTACCCAGAACCAAACAAAAATCGTGCAATGACTTATAAGCTAAAACTACTTTCAGCCATGCTAAAATCAACAACTGTAAAACTAACCAATCTCTAAAATCTTCAACCTTGATGCTCTGTCTGCAAATCTGGATGAGAAGCAGTCTTCGAAGTCTTAGCTAGGTGCTATCTTTCAAGCACAAAACCAAGAGAAATGGCTAGGAGGTATGCATTCCTCGAAGCAACTCTGAAAGCATTTCAGCAACATAACAATATGATACAAAATAAGATGTCCAAATGAAGACCCAACCTCTCCTTATATAGCTTTTGATAAGAACTTCTAGAAGCCTCCAGAAAGTGTGCCAAATTAATTGAATTTCAAATCCACTTTTCCACTTGTATTTTTATTTTATTTAATCTTCAATTATCTCCTTCCTTGGGCATCCAAACATGAAGAGATTAATTCATTTTTAATAAAATAAAACTCATCCTCCAAATAGGCATCCACTTCCTCAAGCAATATTTGGCCTTAGAAATATTAAAATAACCTTTTGATGAGACATCCACCCTTCAAGACCCCCTTTTTAAAACAACTTAAAGTCATACTGTTAGGCCAAGGGGTTAATGTGAAAATATAACATTATTTAAATCAAAATAACTTGTCCCTCCAAAAATGCATCAAAGGCCAAAAATCAACAATACCGACTGCATTGCCTGAAGAGGAAAGCCTATTGAACTGATGCCAACTGGACTGCTGCCAAAAATAGAATTTACTAAAAATAGTAAATTCAAAAGGTTGCTTGGATCAAAGTGCATGCAATACAATTGCGAAGCTTTCTGAAAACCCAGAAAGAATCCACAATCCAAAAATCCCAAACTCCAAGATGTAGCCGTCATAACTTACTAAAAATAGTAATTCCAGAAAGGTTGCCCGACGCAGTTGCATGTCGTACCACTGCGAAGCTCTTTGAAAACCTAGAAGGAATCCATAATCCAAACAGCTAAACTCTAACATGCAAACCCTAGAATCTTTAGAAGAAACCATCAAGTCATCGGGAACCCTAATTTTGCCTCTGACTAGCCTGCAGCACATCAAGGATAGGCAATCAATCACTGGAAAGAATAGTGCTAAAAATGGGGACATTACATATTATGCTAGCAACCATATGACGAGACTTAGTCTTTGAACAAGCTGGCCAAAGCTAGTCGATGCATTTAGGAGTCTTAAGCTTGCATTCTGGAGTGTGATTCTCGTTGTCCATGAATGAAGCTATTTGTTGTATTGTTTTGTTGAGTCTTAATTTAGAAGTCTACCATCTTTCAATTATCATGCTGAGTTAATTGAGTTGAGCTAAGAAGTGCTATTTCATAGGCCTTGTTTATATCCTGTAGATGTTGGTCTTTGGGTATAACTAGAGGCACTCTTACCTCATTTGGATACACTTCTACTACACATTATTATGCTTCTCCATTTTGTTGCATTTTATTTATGAGGTTCATATTTTGCTGAGAGGTACTTTGTGAGGAAACATTAGCGAGAGGAATTAAGGAGGATTTGTTGCTAAGCTAATTTTAGGAAGGGGCCAAGCTAAAGAACCAATGAGTCAATTGGGTTTAAGCGGTTAACAAGCATGATATTCTATTCTCTTTAGGCTTATGTGTTTAAGATTGAATGTCTTGTATGTTTTGTTTGGGTATTACATTAGATTGCTTGATTAGCGAGATGATCTATTTGCTTATCGGAAAGGAAAAGAATCTAGTTGATATGATTTCCTTATGTGTGTTTGTACATACTTCTTTATAAGGAGTGGATATTATCAATAGTATTATATACTAGATTTGGTGAAAGTGTGAATAGCTTAAGGAAGTTACTTAATACTCCTATATAACCTGTTTGGGAATTTAGATGATATTTCTATACATAGATAGTCTACACTACATGTATAATGTGAAATGTATCAATGTCATGAAGTGACTTGACACTGTTAGCTTATAATGCTAGGAAACCTTAGGAATGATAAGGTTTAGCAATACATCAACAGTGATAGTATGAAAGATATGATAGGATGAGACGTGATATTACTAATCCATACTTGTATGATCACTTGATCATTACTTTACTACTGAATGCAACCCTAGGTTGAGAGTAACCTATTTGGGTTGAGAAGTAAATTTGATTAATGATTGAAACCCTAGGTTAAGAATTACCTACTAGGTTGGAATATTTACTTGATTACCCATTGGAACCAATTGGTTGAGAGTAATCTACTTGGTTGGGTTGTTAATTTGATCTTAGTTTGGAATTAATAGGTTTAGATTAACCCACACAATCAAACTGATTGTTGATTATATATTATATTCGAGATTAGGGTATACCAAGGTTGAGACTCACCTATGCGGTTAAGTAGATCACTTGAGTTTATGAAATACTATTTGTTTAGAGCCATAGGTGGGATTACCTATTGGGTTAGAGTTGTTACCTGTTTGGTTGCTTTATACTCTTGATGTGAAGTTATTCTGTTGACAAGATTCTACTCTTTGAATAACCCTTTGTACCAAGGAGATTACACTCTCAAATAGAATCATTTACTTATATGATTGCTTTTCAATTGAGGACATTTAGTAATGAGATTATACTCTTGATGATAATCACTTACTGTCATGATATATTCCTAAATGGAGTCAGTTATTTGTGAGTACTTATTTTATGATAAGATGAAGCTTAAGTAGTTATACTTTAGATTACAAATTTATTCTTGGGACTAGGCTATCCATTGAAGGGAATAGGTTATTCCTGGGATTAGATTGTCCAGTGAAGGGAATAGCTTGTTAAGTTATTTTATGCAAAGTTAATTTGTAGACTTAGAAATCTCATATGTTATACCTAGGAATAGAATATCCATTGAAGGGAGTAACTTATGCTTGAAAGCTCATATGTTATACTTGGGATTAGAATATCCATTGAAGGGTGTAATTTATGCTTATGCTTTGTTCGTATAAATACCATTGTGTTTTGGGAAAAGGGATATAGGTTATTTTTTAGGTTAATGACTACCTATTGAAGGAAATAAACTATGCATAGATTATAATGGCCTAAATTCAAATCAAGCTAGAGTAGTGTAAGTGGATAAGATGACTGTCAGTTGAAATACTGAGTGAGAATACTTTGGCCAGAGTAGTGTGATCGCCTTTGGCTCCACTATCAATTCATCGTGTTCCTTTTATGCATGCTAGTTCAATATTGTAGTGTCTACAAGTTCTAATCATGTAGGGAACAACACTAAGCGCAAAGTGGTTATAGTTATGAGTTTATTCCACTAATATATTCATCGAAGGGTAGATCCATCTATCAAATGATAGATGTGCGAGGGATCACATTTGAATATGTGGTTGGCAAAAAAATGCTTGAGTAATGCTTCTCCTCCTCAGCTGTTAACCAAGATTTGAAAGTAGATTCCTGGAAAAAAAAAAATATATATATATATATATATATATTGCTTTGAAAATCAGAAGAGCTATGTATGTATCTTGTACCCATTTATATGGAAGGTTGTAATCATGAATGATAAACTTGAGTTTATTCAATATGAAATCTATGTTATGAAAAGATTTGTGAAATTAGAATGAAATGCAATGGAAGTTTGGAAATAGTGTTTATTTCAAATGTGCATGTAAATTACATTATGGAAAGAAAATAATTTTTATTGCTATGTTTATGGCATCGTGGATCATTCACTTGAGGTGAAAAACATAGAAAATTTACTGAGTAGATCACTGGGGGTTGTTGCACGGTGTATCAGAGCTGCCAGGTTCAACTTTGGAACCTATGGGCTCATTACGTAAGTTAAATGTAAACCTTATTGGAAGTTAAAGGTTTAAAAGTTCTTATGCCAAGATGGCAAGAGGAAATAAAAAAGAGAAACAAAAAGGGGAGTTAAGATCCTTGTAAACTTGTTTAAATTTTTGGACTAGATAAGAGTCATCCTTGGAATTGGAAACTCCTAATTCAACAACTCAATATGAGGCAACCTTGGATTGTGGAAAATTATGCAACCACGTTATGTAGGAAGGTTATGAAGGATAACCAATATGTACCTTCACCTTATGAAATAGCTATATGACTCTAAGGGGATAGGAAGAATTGAAATAACCCCCTTATTGGTAGTAGCCTATAGTTGCAAAGAGTCAAAGATTTTTGGATTTAGTAAGAATACTATGAATCTATGAGTATGCATTATTGGCATAAATTGGAAACTTGAATCGAAGTAGAAATTCAATGTTTTGTATCAACAAAGGAGGTATCCAAGAGGTTGGATAATCCTTGAAAAAATATGATTTTGAACAAAATGAAGATCTTGCGTATAATTAAGAAGTTAGTACCTTAGAATAAGGATAGAGACCAGAATGGTCAGAAAAGAAGCAATCAATGAAGTGGACATGGTTCCACCAACCAATTTGGAGTTCTTATTAAGACGAGGAAAAGAAACCAAGAAATTTTAGAAGTGCTTAAGGTTATGAGAAAATAAAGTTACCAAAAATTGGGACAAAGTCACTTGGAAAGGTGATTGTTAGAAAGAAACCTGGAAAGGTAAATCGGATTGGCCCGACAAAGGTTTGGGTAGTACATAGTTTGGTTGAAGTGTAAATTGAACTCACCAACTTGTCAAAGAAAGTAAAATTATTGTTTGGATGTTCCAAAAGGAAACTAGAATATTATAATGCCTCTTAGCTTGTAAAGTTGTTGATTATTCAATAGATCTCTTTATTGACGATCCAATTGTTGAATTTATGAGATTGAGATCAATGATGAATCTAACTTTGGGAATAAGTATATTCAAGGCATACCATGGAGGGTAAGGAAGGCAAGGAAAAGGTAATTGAAAGCCAACAATTAGGAATGTTAAATCAATTCAGGAAAACAAATATATTGCTAAGAAGTCAACTTTGAGTGATTAAATATCATGGAAACACTAAGGGGGGAATAAAGAGAGTGGATTGACTTAGATAAAGTACCCCACACAATGAAGATCATCAATGTAATTTTGATTTGGAAGAACTTTTGACTTCTTCATAAGTCATGATTTCAACCAAGTCATATATTCACGACCACAAGGATAAGGTATTTGAATAATTGGGGAAAGATAGTGAAAGGTCAGGGATTATGACCAATGAGAAAGGAATATTTATCACCGAATACTTTATATATACATTTTATTGTAGGATCAATTGATTTAATCATTGATGCCTTAGAAAAGGATAGGCAATATGCTTGTTCATGAAAGGTAAGATCATTGCCTATGGAATAGGTAAGGAAAGATCTAGTTACTCATAATTTTGAGTTATTGAGAAACTTTTGTGCTTGGAAATTAGGTATGCAATTAAATTTGATATCTTTTGAGAACCATCATGTTTGAACGAGAATTGTTACTCGAATTAGTACAATATGATCATCATAAAAGATGGATTGAGTTGAAAATCATATTACATCTTTGGAAATGATCAAAGGACAAAGGAAATCCAAGGTATGGATGTCCTAAGATGAAGGAGATTTATCTCCACAATTTTTTTAATAATTTTACTTGAGAATCAAATGTGGCATGAGACCATGAAATAGGTTTTTAATTAGTCAGAATAGACTAATATAAGATGGAAAAGAACTTATAATTTTGGAGATTAAGGCATGAAATGAGGAAATTGATGTCATATTTAGGACATTGGAATGACAAAATTATTTTTCAGATGAGGAACCACTATAATCTAGAAAAAGATAGAGTAAGATGTTGCAAGGTATGTAACAAGTTATTGTCTAGTATTCCAGGAAATGAAGACATGATGTCATCATCAGCAGGACGTGTATACTCTTGAGATTCCAATGAGGAAGTGGTAGACCATTGGAATAGTTTAATCTTTCTATGTCGATGGAACTAACATAATGTTATGGTGGACAGACTCACCAAGGAAACCAACGCTGGTTGGAAATTTTGATTTATAGGATTTTGGTCCTAAAAATAATACATTGTGTAAATCAGTTGCTTGAATGTTCCTAAGAAGGTTATCTCAGAGAAGAACAAGCAAATAATAATAAGGTTTTGTGTAAACCATGATCATATTATGAGAAATTCAATTGAACGAATACTCAATATTTTATTATAGTCGGGTAGGCAAAAGTGATAAACCAAATCTTGGAGGATTTGAAGAATACTTCTATCGATGAAATTTGGTCAATTATATGGAAGAAGGGTTGAACCTCTATTAAGCTTAAATAGGCTAAGAAATAGGGTTAACCTTAGACCAGAAAGGTTTTCAAATGGAATGGAAGATTGAAAGGATCAAGGAAAAACTTTGATTGATACAAAGTTTGAATTAGGAAGCAATTTTATGTTTAAGGAAAATGGTTGAACCAGTGATGGACGGTCTTGAATTCTATGTTGTCTAATTGTATAAATACCAAAGGAAAGGATGGGAACCATGATGTAGTGTATAATACACCAACATTCCTTATCTATTTGGGTTACAATAAGGATAAATTCATTAGCTAATGAGAATGTGTTTTCCAGTCACTATGACATAGGTGACATGTGGTATACAGTTACTATTGTACTTGAGATGTACATATGATGTATTATGATTACAATGCATAAGCTCTTTGAGAGAGAAAGTACGCGTAAAGCACACAAGTTATCCTTATGCATTAGCAAGAGTCACTCAATGTAAGGTCAAGGAAGGACGAGATTGCAAGGAGTGGTGTTACGAGGGAAGATTATTTTATAATTCTTATATGATTTGGAAGTGGTAATTAAAACCTTTATTTGACTTTATATATATGTTTAAAGTGCTTTAAATCATCAGGGATGATGATTCACAAGGGGGGAAATATGTTACATCCTGTTTCATAGTTACCAAGTTACTTTTACCATTATGAGTGAAAATTTCAATAAATGTAGATTGTGACTTCAATATGTTTGTTAGGTAAATGAAATATGTGAATATGCAATAAGATGTTATTGATTTTAAAAGAATGAATATGTTTTGAATTAGTGGAATGCTATGTATTGCAATATGAACATTCTAATGATTTGTTGATACAAATGTGTTATGATGCAAATGCATTTACTATGAACGTCTAACTACCTTGGTGTTGTACTAAGATAGTTGTAGGGACAGATTCAATCCTCTGGAAGGGAGGGGAAGTATCACTCACAAGAGAAGTGATTGGTTGGGTAACCCTTAATGAAACCTAACTGAACTTACACACACTCACACCTTAGTTAGTTTAGTTGAGTTCGATCGATTGGAACTAAGTAACCTTTAAGGATAGGTTGGAAATGCTTGAGCAAATGTCTTTGATTTCTTTGATTGTGTGATTAAGTTATCATGATTGAATCTTTGAGTCTTTGGGCTTTGTGAATAGTTGTCTTTACGCTGATTCATATGTACATTAAAAATATACATGTAGATATGTAGATATATAACGACTCGTGCATGAGAGAATAATTACGTTTACGAATATATATGAGTAGAAATACTTATGAGCATACTTGCACAAGGAATTGATTATATATATGTGTGTATATATATACTTAATGTATATATATGTCAACGAGCATATGAATATATGTGCTTAAATGAAAGAATCAAAGTAATGATATATATGTTTAATATATGTGTATACTAATATATGCAAGTGAAGCACATAACAAAATGTACATTGCATATATTAATATATAAGTATAGAATATATATCATTATTATCTAATTGTACGTAAATATATATATGTGTGTGTGTGTGTGTGTGTGTGTGTGTGTGTGTGTGTATGTATATACACATGCATTATTTTTTATGAAAATGATAATGTGGATATATGCATTCAAAATGTTGAATGATGTATATTAATTAACGTATGAGTTAATATATATATATATATATATATATATTAGATATACTATATATATATAATATATATATATACATATGGAAAGCACTCTATATAATATAAAGCACATGGTTTAAACTATGTTTGATTTATATCCTAAATGCTATATAGTGCATTACATAACGTTGTAATGTGAAACACTAATATATATACTATTGGCTGATTTATAGAGTATATGACATGGTCGATATAATGTGAATATAACGCTACATATAATAGCGCAATGCTAAGTATTAAACCGCATATATCATCATTGATAAAAGGGCATTGGAAATACATAAGTTTTAATTTGTTGTGCATAGTTCATACTTAATGAATAAAACATAATGTAAAGTGTTGCGCACTATACATGGAATGTGTTGAGTAATGATAAAGCAACACTATATTGAGGGAGATTAACTCAATGATATGTGTCGAATGCTATCAATTGGACCAAGTCAACCAACGTGTGAACATGTATATCATTGTGTACCATAGCATACCACCTATGTTTAAAGCAACATGTAAAGCAAGGTATGGGGCAAACCAAAACACTAACTTTGTCTTCCTTAATGTGAGGGCGCTTATCAAAAGGTGGCACCAAGTTTTTTGTAGCTTATTGGACTCTATTTAAACTCCAAAACTATTACGCCAACAACCATATGATGAGAATTAGTCTTTGAACAAGCTAGCCAAAGCTAGTCGATGCATTTAGAAGTCTTAAGCTTGCATTCTGGAGTGTGACTCTTGTTGTCCATGAATGAAGCTACCTGCTATACTATTTTGCTGAGTCTTAATTTAGAAGTTTGCCATCTTTCAATTACCATGCTGAGCCAATTGAGTTGAGCTGAGAAGTGTCATTTCATAGGCCTTGTTTATAGCCTGTAGATACTAGTTTTTAAGTATAAATAGAGGCACTCGTACCTCATTTGGATACACTTCTACTACACATTATTACGCTTCTCCCTTCTGCTGCATTTTATTTGTGAGGTTCAGATTTAAGCTGAGAGGTACTTTGTGAGGAAACATTAGTGAGAGGAATTGAGGAGGATTTGTTGCTAAGCTAATTTTAGGAAGGGGCCAAGCTAAAGACCCAGTGAGTCAATTGGGTTTAAGCGATCAATAGGCATGAGATTCTATTCTCTTTATGTTTATTTGTTTAATATTGAATGTCTTGTATATTTTGTTTGGGTATTACATTAGATTACTTGATTAGAGAGATGATCTATTTGCTTATCGGAAAAGAAAAGAATCTAGCTGATATGATTTCCTTATGTGTGTTTGTACATACTTCTTTATAAGGAGTGGCTATTATCAATAGTATTATGTACTAGATTTGGTGAAAGTGTGAATAGCTTAAGGAAGTTAATTAATACTCCTATAAACCCTATTTGGGATTTTAGATGATGTTCCTATACATAGATATTCTACACTACATGTATAATGTGAAATGTATCAATGTCATGAAGTGACTTGACACTGTTAGCTTATAATGCTAGGAAACCTTAAGAATGATAAGGCTTAGCAATACATCAACAGTGATAGTATGGAAGATATGATAGGATGAGACGTCATATTGCTAATCTATACTTGTATGATCACCTAATCATTACTTTATTACTAAATGAAACCCTAGGTTGAGAGTGACCTATTTGGGTCAAGAAGTATATTTGATTAATGATTGAAAACCCAGGTTAATAATTACCTACTAGGTTGGAATATTTACTTGATTACCCATTGGAACCAATAGGATGAGAATAATCTACTTGGTTGGGTGGTTAATTTGATCTTAGTTTGGAACACATAGGTTTAGATTAACCTACACAATCAAACTGATTGTTGATTATAGATTATATCTGGGATTAGGGTATACCAAGGTTGAGACTCACCTATGTGGCTAAGTAGATCACTTGAGTTTATGAAATACTATTTGTTTAGAGCCATAGGTGGGATTACCTATTAGGTTAGAGTTGTTACCTATTTGTTTGCTTTATACTCTTGATGTGAAGTCATATTGTTGACAAGATTCTACTCTTTGAATAACCCTTTTTACTAAGGATATTGCACTCTTGAATAGAATCATTTACTGATATGATTGCTTTTCGATTGAGGAAATTTACTAATGAGATTATACTCTTGATGAGAATCACTTACTATTGTGATATATTCCTGAATGGATTCAGTTATTTATGATTATTTATTCTTTGATAAAATGAAGCTTAAGTAGATATACTTTAGATTAAAAAGTTATTCTTGGGACTAGGCTGTCCATTGAAGGGAATAGGTTATTCCTGGGATTAGATTGTCCAGTGAAGGGAATATCTTATTAAGTTATTTTATGCAAAGTTAATTTTTAGACTTAGAAAGCTCATATGTTATACCTAGGAATAGGATATCCATTGAAGGGGGTAACTTATTCTTGAAAGCTCATATGTTATACCTAGGATTAGAATATCCATTGAAGGGGGTAACTTATGCTTATGCTTTATTGGTATAAATACCATTGTGTTTTGGGAAAAGGGAAATTGGTTATTTATGAGGTTAATGACTACCTATTGAAGGAAAAAACCTATGCATAGATTATAATGGCCTAAAGTCAAATCGAGCTAGAGTAGTGTAAGTGGATAGGATGAATGTCACTCGAAATATTGAGTGAGAATACTTTGGCCAAAGTAGTGAGATCGCCTTTGGTTCCAATGTCAATTCATTGTGTTCCTTTTATGCATGCTTGTTTAGGATTGTAGTGTCTACAAGTTCTAGTTATGTAGGGCACAACACTAAGCTTAGAGTGGTTATAGTTATGAGGTTATTCCACCAATCTCTTCATCAAATGATAGGGCCATCTATTAGATGATATATGTGTGGGGGACCACATTTGAGTCTATGGTTAGCAGAAAAGTGCTTGAGTGATGCTTCTCCTCCTCAGATGGTGACCAAGATTTGAAAGGAGATTCCTAGACCATCTATGTATCTATTGCTTGGAAGTTCAGAAGGGCTATATATGTATCTTGTACCCATTTATATGGAAGGTTGTAATAATGAATGATAAATTTGAGTTTATTCAATATGAAATGTATGTTATGGAAAGATTTGTGAAATTACAATGAAATGCAATGGAAGTTTGGAATAGTGTTTATTTCAAATGTGCATGTAAATTACATTATGGAAAAGAAAAAAAAATTGCTATGTTATGGCATCATGGATCATTCACTTGCAATGAAAACATAGAAAATTTACTAAGTAGATCACCAGGGTTGTTACAAACAACCTCTAACCTCTAGGGTATAAATCCTCTACAATTGCAAAATAATAGCTACAACAAATTTTCTCACAATTATTAATAAAAAAACACACCTTCTAGCTTCTTGTGCCTCCTTCTCTACCCTCTATAGTTTCAGGCCTTTCCTTATACTTGCAACAAATCACCTATAGCATCCAGTTCTCTATAGTCACAAAACTTCCTTTTCTACAACAAATCTATGACTGATCTCTGTAACACCTTCCAGCTTTCATGGTTGTACCATCATCACTCTCTATCAATATCTTACCTTATTTTTAATTTCATCTTTTATCTAGTGATATTTTTTGTTTCCACTTCTTCCTTTGTCAACAAACCTTTTCTTGGGTTTCAACTTCTTTTCAATAAACTAACCTTCTTTGACATCAAAACTTCACATTCTTGCAACTTCTTCTACCAACAAAGACTTTGGAAGATGTAATTATCACAAGACTCCCTCTACCCACTTCCACACAACAAAGGAAAATTGTACAATTGTACAACTTCTACCACTTGATACAATCAAGATTGAGGTCCCTTACCAAGCATCCCAATCTTGCAACCACAATACACAATTATAGAAGCAACTACTCATAGAACAAAATATTTTCATTTTATTTATTCAAAAATAAGTTACAATATTTCTTCTACATAACACAAACATATATACTTCTTTACATCTTCCTAGTGCCACTACACTTTTCCAACAAAATCCCACTTCCCTATTGTCCTCTTCATCAAACTCTCTACATGGCAAGATTTTTGTTCATGACAGTTGTACTTTTCATTATGTTTTTTCTCTCTCTATTCCCACTTCTCAAGTTGGTCAAGGTTAGCCAAACGACCCTTTTCCAATGTTGCATTCTTTCTTTTATCAATTTTGTTTTTTAGTTCATCTGTTAGATGGAGGATTCAACAACTTCTTCCCAAAATGGTTCAATGAATAAGTCACACATGGCATCATATGATTTATCAACCTTGAACTTCATCTTCTATCACCAGCCTTTGTTATTATAAAATACCTTAGTTTAGGTCTCATGTTGGTATTTTTCCACTTGGTGTATTCTTAGACCTATCAGGGTTTGGGGTTTGTAAGTGCTCAAGGTCTTTTACAATTTGGATTCATTGACTATACTTTCTCATAATCCTACAACATAGTCTTGATAGTCAAGTGTCGGCTAGATCGGGCCTAACCCATACCTCTAATCCTTTTCCATTATCGGGTGAGCATCTTCCTGAAAGTTCAAAATAGTGTGGATGGTTGGATGTTGGCCATCGATCCTAACCCTTATCTCCTTTATTTATATGTTATTGGGTAGGTGTTTCTCTAAATGTCCAATGCCAACAAGACATTTAGCTATCAAGTATTAATTTTCAGCTTATACCTTTACTCTAATTCAATCTATGCTAATGATTAAATAATGCCTTGGAAGTTTGATAAAACATTCATTGATAGGTTTCAAGGTTCAAGAAAAAACCCATACACCATTATCAAATTAGGTAAGTGATTCAATGTCCCACTACTAGCTTGATGCCTGATACCTTATTGGCATGTTAGGGTTTACTACCCTAACATACTTATCGACAAGTTGGGAATCATTATGTTCATTTGCCATAGTTCCTTTGTGACATTGAAGTATGCATAAGTCTGCTAGCCCAAATTCCTATTGGATTTTTTTGGATTTATCTAAATCTTTTGCTCCTAGGCATCTTTGAATACCTCAACTTCTTTTTGGAAATGTTTTTGGTTGATTTTGATCATTCATGCACTTAGATGTTTCTTCATAGTGAAGTATGTAGGAGTTGAGGTAGAGAGTAGCATAAAGGTGTTGTTAGTGAAAAAAAATCTTAAAGGAAGCCAAGAAGGAGCATGTATTTTTTGTACTCATGTTCAAATCTACTCAAATAGAAAGTGCAAAATTTGAAGAGAAGGAAATTTCACACAAATTGAAAGAGATACGAAGCATATCAAAATATCCTATTGAAGGATATTATAAATGGTTTATCACTCACATGTATCATAACTAATAGGATGTATTTGATTTCTAAATTTAGTATGCCAAATAAAGTGGTATATAAGATAACATTACAAACGATTGAAGTAAACACGAAAGATGAGTAATTTATTGCAAAGGATTAACCAAAAGAAGATTAATCCCATAAGAAATACCTATTGTGCTAGTGTCAAAAAAGAGGAGAGTGGAGGATATTTCTAATTCCAAAACCATCAATAAAATCACCACTCATTAGACTTTATTATTGTGCATGGAACACTTAATGGATTTCTTGAGTGGAGAATGACACTTCAACACTTGAAAAGTGGATACCATAAAATACATATGAAATAAGATGATGAATGGAAGTGTGCTTTCAAAATAAAGGATTTATTGTATAAGTGGTTGGTGATGATTTTTGGTTTGACTAACATGCCAATGACTTTAATGTGGTTGATGAATAAAATGTTGAAGTTGTCTCTTAGTAAGTTTGTCATTGTTTATTTGAATGTTTTTATTTTTAGTAGGACTAAGGAAGAGCAACTTTTATGCTTTAGAAAAGTGTTGCAATGTTCGTGTGAGGAGAATTTTTCTGTAAATTTAAAAAATATAACTTAATGTAGGCATAGTTGGTGTACTTAGGATTTTTAATATCTCACAATACATTAAAGATGGATTCTAAGATGGTGAGAGCTATCCTTCAATGACCACCACCAAAGAATACTTTTTAAGCACAAAAAATTCATGGATAAAATCATGGATTGGTGAGCTTATAATAGAATTTTAAATATAATTTCAATAGGATTTGTGCACCTTTCACATAGGCTATGAGGTGTGATAAGAAGGAGCTTGTCTAAACTATGGAAGATGAACATAGATTCAAGTAATTAAAGAAGGTGGCGAGATAACCAATATTGGTGCTACCTAATATCAATAAAGCGTTTATGATGGATTGTGATGTAAGTGGTGCAACCATTGGTGTAATATTGAGCTACAAATGCAAGCATGACAAATACTTTAGTGAGAAAATGAATGACACACAAGAAGAAATTTGTATGTTTGTGAATTTTGTGTAATTGTGTAAGCATTGAAGAAAAAGTGGAGGCGCTGTAATTTTTTAAAGAGATTGTATTGTATACAAACCATCATGCATTGCAATTCAAAATAACTAGGATAAGTTGAATTAGAGACATATAAAATGGATAAAATTATTGCAAAGTTAGTCATTTATCTTAAAGCATAGAAGTGGGAAATCTAATTAAGGTGGATGAACTTAGTAGAAGATGTATCTTGTTAAATAAAAGGCATGTGGAATTTATGGGATTTAACCCCACAAAGGAATTGTATGTAGAGGATGGGAATTTTAAAGAAGTGTAGAAGGCATGTGCAAAACCCATGCACAAAAATGAGACACTTTGGTCAGAATACTTGTTATACCAAGAATTTTAATTTAGAGGAGTGTAGTTATTGTTATAAAAAAAATCCCCAAAGTGAAATTAAAATTATAAAAACATTAAAAGGAGATAGAAAAATAAAGGATAATATGATCCTAGGGTTAAAATGGAGAGTAATGAAGAATATTTACTAAAACTCCTTTAAAAGAGAGAAATGGTTATATTTATTAAATAATAATTAAAGGCAATATTTGTGAAAGGGTGTGATGGTTTGAAAATAAACCCTAAAGGATTATATAAATCATTGATATGAGACTTGGACAAGGCATGTAGATCACTCGAGGAAGAAGTTGGTTTGGTGGGCTATGGGCATTAGATAAGGGGGCACATAGAGGGTGTCCAAATCAAGGTACAAAGTACACTCGGGATTGTCCTTGATAGGTCTTTGACACATAGCCATAACTGTAGTGCATGTAGGAACATTCTATATTTTTACATAGGTTCTCTAGAGTGTTTCATAGCTACAAGGGCTAAATACCATTAGGGTGAGAATGACTTTTCTAAGTGTTATGATTCAGATAAGTACTAAATTTATTCTATTTTAATTATGAACAAGATGGATTTTACTCAATAATATTATTTTAAGATGCTATTTATTTCTTATGACTATATTCATATTGTTAGATGTCAATTTGTATATTTATGATGGTAATATTATTGTGCTTAAGTATTAAGTTAGTTAATATTGATAAATAAACATTTTATGTGTTTGTATGTAAATTATAGATAGATCTTATAATATTTAAACTTAGATAATAACACTAATAAATCCACTACCATATAAAATTAACTCTAATATTTAAATCTATCCAATTTTATACTCAGAGAAAAGTAATGTTAAGAGTTGTGTATCCCCAAAGGATCAATGAGTGAGAAATTAATTAAGGAGAATCATATCAATGGCTCCATTAGCAATTTTGACATTAATAAAATAATGTTGCAACTAAGTGAATGCTAGTTTTGGTAGTAGAAATGAAAAAAATATATATGAGGGTGTAGGATATGTCAATTAGAAAAAGGAAAAATCCAAAATGTGGTGTTGAATCAACATTTTCTAGTTCCTAAGTGGTATTAGATTTTGTAATAAGCAAGAAATCAACCAAGACATAATACCATAGTGATAGCCACAACACTACTCAAGACCAAATAATAATCTAACTGATGTGACTCACATAGAAAAATACAATGCAAGAATAAGAGAGAATGACAAAAATAAAAGCTTGGTGATTGCATGCATGTGAATGCAAAGGGGGAGTAGTATGGACCACTCAACTACTAATAAGTGTAACCCTAGGAAATGAATGCCCTTTAATATCTAAATAGGAAAAGTGTAACTCATATCAATGAGAGAGACGACTACTACTCCTACTTACTATTAGTAAGTCTAATTAAGCTTAACCAAGAAAGCTAAACTAGGTGTAGGAAAATACCTAAGAAAGTAATGGAAAGGAATTAAAACTTAGACCAACACCCTTAAGTGAAATTTAGGTGGGTGAAATAGGATGGGTCCTAACAATGTGTATCTTGATGAGGTACCAAATATCAAATGTAAAATGAAGTATCCCAAGGTTCCAATTGAAATATCGTTAGCCATCTTTGGTGATATACCTAAATATGTATACTCTTGATGTTGAATATGAATTTGAAATAAGTGCTCTTTATTGAACATGTTATATTGATATGTAATATTAATGAGAAAAATGAGTTGATGACCTACCTCTAATACTTTTATGAATATATAATAAACCATAATATTTATTACATGGAATTTCCTCATAAAATATGATCAATGGAGTAGAATGGAAGGAAGATGCATCCCTATAATGTACTATACCCAAAAAGTATATATGTGTGAGTGTGCATCTGAATGAATATGATAATCACCTACAATAGGTTTATAAACATGTATATGATCCATAGAATTAGGTTTCTATTCATGAGATGCATTAATGTTATTAAAAGGATGCATATATGAATTAGTATAAATCTTCAAATTTTGATTAAGATGAGAAAAAAATTATTCCCTCCATTATTAACACCTTATTTATGAATCATATTATTGTCAATCAATTATTACACTCTATGTTCCATTGTTATTCAACTCTATGCATGATTTCCATTAACTCAATGAAGGTTGTAAAATACACTCTTATTGTAATTATTGGGTATCCCAAGCCAATTGGATCTAATGGATGTGTATGTCAAATAGTAATCAAATTAGACATCAA
Source organism: Sequoia sempervirens (assembly GCA_007258455.2). Classification (NCBI taxonomy): domain Eukaryota; kingdom Viridiplantae; phylum Streptophyta; class Pinopsida; order Cupressales; family Cupressaceae; genus Sequoia; species Sequoia sempervirens. The sequence goes on from VDFB02109042.1 coordinate 57,449,455, forward strand.
TAAAAATTGGAGCATAATGTCCAAGAGTTCTTGTAACTTAGTAGACTACCTATAGGTTTGAGATTTTTAAGGAGGCACATTAGAGGTATTAGCCACTTGATGCACATTTTCCTATATTTCCTTGGAATCATTGCCCTTTGAAAAGGTATTGAACTTTTGGAAAATTAAAGAGTAAAAGATGTAGAAGAGGATGATTTATACTTAAGGGTATTACTCACAAGCAATTTGATCTCATGCTGAATATATGTATTCATAAAAGAATAAAAACTACTCAAGTGTACATGGTTCTTAATAGTTGGAAGCATTTCTTGAAGGAAGAAATTTTATTTCTCATTATCATCAAATTAATGCTTAATTTTACCATATAATGATTAAAATAAAATAATATAATCATTGACATATGATCATTCCATATTTGGGCATATTTAGTTAAAAAATTCACAATTAATTTTGGTTGGAACTTTAGTGTACTATTCACTTGCAAAGAGTTCATGAGTGAGAAGATTTGGGGTTTGTTAATTCTTGGTAAAATAAATTAATCATAGAGTAGGAAAATAAGGTGGTAAGAATATGGTGGAGTTAGACTTTGCAATCTGGCATTGTTTTGTCTTATACCCCAATATTACAATGGTAGAAATCACATGAGGTATAATTAAGTATTGGCTATCAACTCATAAATAGAGTAAATTATTGGAATATGTATGACATGGAGTTTGTTCTTGTGCCATTGTTGGAGTAAACATAATGATAGTAGAGTACATGTATATGTTCTAGGAGATACTTTAGATTACTATAGGTTATAAAAGGTGTTGTCTCTATTATTGCAAGCTATGATTTGGTCTCAATGGTACTACAAGAAGAAATGTTCGCTATAAAGTGTGTTTGGTCAACAACCATTGATATAAGAAGATTAATTGATTATTCATTTGATATGTCCAATTGAAGTGACATATGGCATGATGAAACCATGGTACAATCATGTTATGGTTGTGTGATGTTTGGTATTTCATTAGCAATCAAAGTGTTGAGCGATTTGGGATTCTAGACAGATGACTTAGGGGTACATCTAGTATGTGGTGTAGATGCAATAGGTTAATGCAAAAGTTGTTTTTGTTGTTCATGATGATATGAGCATATTTTTGATATTTTACATTATAGTTTGTATATTAAGTAAGGTGTATGGAGACTTGTCATATTTGGGTTTTGTTTTATACATGAATACAATTACTAACTCTCTTTATTGGTGGGTATTTTCTCAAAATAATTTTCCATGTAAATACTTGTGCCACATGTGCATTTGGATTGTGTATGATTTCATTTTCTTTTCATTATATTTTTTAATTGAAATATAACAATAAAATAATTATCATTTGGATTATATAATATTAAGGTTTTGTAATGATCAATTATTGGTTATTGATCCCAATATTTTTTAGACCATATTATTTTGAAATTGATCCAAAAAGATAATAGGTATATCATTAAAATAATGTATAAAACTAGGAGTCAAAGAATAAAATTATTAAATAAAATAATCTCTCCAGGTTCTTGGAAATAAGTTGGCTAAGATCATATTATCATGTGAAAAATCTAAACATGCAACATTGAAAGCTTGCAAATGGGGATTTGGGTCTCCTTTTCCATTATATTCCTCAAATGTAGGCACCAAAAAATTAGGAGGAAATGGATATGTGAAAAAACTCAAAGGTAAGTGGTGTTTGATGTGGATAATTTTATGTGATTGAATTCTCTACTATTAGGTTTATCATCCACCTTTTTTCTTAAGGCTGCCAAGATTGCAATGGCAAGCTAGAGGCAGGAATAATAGTGCTATAATGAGCAAAGGAAATAATGAATAAGTATAAGGAGGATGTTTTATAAGAGGTAATGTCATGGTTATGGAAGGAGGAATCACATAATAAATTGGAGTGGACATAGGGTGAGAGGGATAAATAATAAAATCACCATACATATGGAGAATAAAACTAGTAGCTATATGTGTGGAATGATGTGGTGTGAGTGGATCAATGGAGGTGAAAGTGGCAACAACACTAGAGGTAGGAATGGAAGATGTAGAACTCATACTAGGGACTATAAAGTTGAGGTAATTTTCATAGAGGTGGTGACTATGGAAGGAGAAGGATTGAAAGAGGATGAAGGATAAGATGATATACCAATGGAAGAAGCCAAAAAAGTAATAATACCACAAAGAATATTCATGTAAAATGGTGCACATGTTGATGTTAGTGTAGGAGTAGCCAATTGTTAAGGGTATTGAGCATGAATATGTGTATCAAAAAGCATAAATATCTAATAAGAGTGACATTTATTATTATTCATGATTATATAAATCTTTCTCAACACGAGTACTTAAAAAATACCTCATTATCATTAAATTGGGTATGTCAGAGTTTAGATGAACACTGAACACTCCTTTATAAAGGAATATTAAGATCCCTAGTATATTTTGGTATAAAAAAATTCAATAGGAGAAATGAATGGATGAATCACTACAAATCACTCTCAAATTTAAAAAAATTATACAAAACATCAAGTAATCAAATCTAAAAATGATAACTTGGAGGCAAAAATAAGGGTGGGTGAAAAAAGATCACACAATGACTTACAAACCCTAAAGAAAGATAACTCCATGAATCACCAATAGGAAAAGAAAATTAAATCTTATTGATATTTGATATAAATAAGCAATAGAAAAAATAGATTTGAAACCTCTAATGGACGGAGGAAAGTCCTTGGGGTCAAACCATAGAGGATGTAAAATAATATAGGTTCAATAAATAATGTATAGAAATAAATGTACCCATTTATATAAATTATCTTAGGATAATTAATTAAATCACAATGATAAATATTTTTTCATACAGTAATGACCTGGGATTGATGACTAAAATAATTACTAAATTAAATACAAAAATATAATAAACTAAATATAACACTTAGCTCAAAAGATTATGATGGATAATTAATGTGACATGTATAAAAATTTGATTAAAAAATGTTCATGAATGTTAGGTTTAATTCATATTAATATCATAAACCATACAAATTAACTATTTTTCTCTTTGGATCACTTACATGAGTGCAAAAATAATATCCATGAGTGTAGATTTGAACTTGTATGAGGACTTGATCTCAAGATCACAAGTCTATTATAGCATAATATACACAATTAAATTTGAAGGATCGAGTTCACTTTAGTCAAATCCCTAACGGATTGGATTTTTTACTCTAGGAAAAATGATCAAGGATAACAAGAAAGTATGCAATGACCCTAAAATGGCGTCATAAGAATATAAAATATATAATGTATGTTCCTTTTAATGTTGTTTATCTAGATTTTATTCCCACATTCTAATATGATTTTGAATGAATGTGATTAAATACAACTATACACACAAATCAACATAATATGTACTAATTCAACTAGAAGTTACCAATGAAGTGGTGGGAAAGGTGGCAATTTGAATTTTTAATTTTAAAAGTTCAAGGATCAAATGTATGACTAGAAAGTGACTTGAGTCAAGTCCACACCCTCATATTTGATCCAAGGTGATATATAATAGGTTTATGGGTTAGGAATATAAATATAGGGATCAATGATAAGGGGTTTAGGTGTGGTGATGTCATAATCCAATTTCATGCAAGATTGTACCAATTGATAGATAATGATTGCATTTACAATAATTTAATCAAATTGGGCCCAAAACACAAGGGAAAAGTGCATGAGTGTACAATTTTCATAATTACATTTACATGTTTCAAGATGTTCCTACATTTCATATTCACGATATCATGTTTATACTTACATGTCTTTCATATTCTTGCATGCCTGTTTATGATCCTTAGCATATTTATGTGTTTATGATCCTCATCATACTTCTATATTATGATTACATGTTTATTATTTTTTTTTTGCTACGCAAGGATAAGATTTATATTAAATAACCAAAAAATTTACATCCTTCTGCAATGCAGATATTCAAAATGCAGTGGATTTCTGCATGAGTCCAGAACCAACATATACCAGCCTCCCGACCAAATATACTTCCAAACTATAACTTTACTAAACCAACTAAATACTAGCTTACTGAACTATGAAACCCTTGACATCTTATGGAATGAGCCTAGGACTATTACCGACCAACTGTATTTGTTATACAAATGACATTGCAGTATAATAGATTATAGGGACGCCCAACACTACTAGACATATCAGAGAAACCTATGAGCTAGTGCAAAAGACCTTAATTCCGAAACCCAGTTGAAGCCACCCACAGGAGTGATTTGCAATGCTTTCTTCAGATAATTAACCCCAACAATAGCCAATTGTCTGTGCTCTATAAGCGCCATTCCTATGAAGTCCAGTAGAAAAGGATAATATTTAACCACCTCCCCCGAAATTTGCAGAAGTGTCAAGTCGTGCGGATGGGGTGCGCCTACCCTAGAAGTAGTAGTGTACAAGATTTTGTCTAAACCCACTAATAGATCATCTTTGAAGAGCTTTCACACTAATGCTCTAGCCTCGGCTTTTACCATTCGTATGTCTAACAGAACCGCTAGTAACCTTGACACAATTTGGGTGTCAACACGATAGGTTTCCTTATTCTCTAGAAACCCTTTCCCCAATATTATTTTACCACCACCACAGTGAGGTAGTCGGTGTTGAGAAGAATGTGTTTCAACCGTTGATTTGTGACCACCCCACGAAAGGCCATCTATCTCACCGCACTGTCGAGCTGAATTGGAGTGTCTGCTTCGATGCTCATTAGAGTTTCGACAGACATCTTTACTATAAACTTTGAGTGCTCAGCCATTAGAGACCCCTAAAACACTTATGCTTCTATATTGGCCTTGATAGAAATAACCACCTCAAAACTGGCCATCTTTGGCATCGTGAATCGATTTAATGCCAAGGAATATGTGTAGGTCTTTTCATTTCATAATTAGACTGTACATGTTTGTGCGGGCCAGGCGGATTGCCAACTTGTTATCTTTGTTATACCTCCACAATCTTGGGAGGCAACAATATGAAGGCCAAATAACACATGTGATAAGGCATGTGAACAGCAAAATAATGACAGCATATAATGATCACATTACTTATTTGATGCCAACGCCACATCTGCAGATGTGTCATGACTGATGTGGCCGCCACATGTGTATTGGTGTCATCAGTAAGTGCCAACTCATGCCTACCAAAAATTGAACTACGTCTGAGCCAGAATGGGCCACGTTTATAGTTTTGAATTTATTACCAACTCTAGCAATGAACTAGACTTTTACCTGAGCAGCTACAACGACTCCCACTGGTGAGTGAGAGGAAATGCTTTCCACAATTATGTTTGTGGAAAGCAATGGCAGAATTAATCGATATCTTTGTATCCTGGCAAGAACTATTGAAATGGCAGAGAGTCTGTGTCACCATTGCAAGGAAAAACATATTGCAACTTCTGATACCTTTAACAGACTTTCCACAACATTGTGTGTGGAAATTCACCCACACCTCCCACAAATTGGCCTATCAACTAGTTGACAATTTATTTTATTGAGATTCCATCTGCTCCCAAGTTGGAAAGATGATTTGCATCTACATTGTCTTCTCTTAGTATGTGGCTCATCATGACAAGCTTAAAACCCTCCATAAGCTTTAAAGCTATTTCCAGTTTAGCTCCAAGTTTCCAATTCACCATCTGACTCGTTCTTGAGGCATTGATGACCGGTGTTGAGTCACCTTTGATTACTATGTTTTTTATCTTCAATTCTAGACATAAACTAAGACCAAGGATCAATGATTGCATCTTAGTCACATTGTTAGTCCCCACAAGAAGAGGTTCTGCCAATAGACCAACAGTCTTCCCATTCCAATCCCAAACAATGCACCCAGCCCCTAAAGTTCCAGGATTTCCCCTGGAGGCACCATCAAAATTGATCATGTGCCAACCAACATTGGGAGGTGTCCAACACACTGTCTTCCTATTTTCCTGAGTCTTGATTCCACCATCCCCCACATATGGGGGAATTTTCAAACTGTGTTAGATTCTTCTCATTACTACATCCCACTCTATGAACTTTACCTTGCTGCTATGTAGCTCTCCTACTCTGGAATTGACAATTTCCACTATGCCTACCTCAATCTTGTTTAGTAACGATTGCTTTGTCAACTCTTTCTCCTGGAAGATACGCATGTTTCTTTCCTTACATATTCCCCAGATCAACATTGATGGGCTTGTGGTCCAAAGGCTTTTGAATAAAGAATTTTTGTGAAGGACTGACTAGCTCCCAAGCATGTTCAAAAGGTTATTAGGGGGTGCAGATTGTCATTGAAGCTTGGAACAAAGCCAATGCCAACAACTTTGTGTGAATGAGCAGTTTAAAAACAGATGGTCCCCTGTTTCCTCTTCTTGTTTGCATAAAATGTATTTGGAAGGACCGTAGTATCCCATTCTTGAGAACCTATCAATTGTGAGCTCCAAACCTTGTGATGCAGCCCATGTAAACAAGCTTGCCTTTGGAGGAAGTCTTTACTCCAACAAAGGTTGATGGGTAACCTTGGCTCTCCCACTCTATTTCCAACTAGAATTTTGCACCCATCCTTTGCATTGTAGTTCCCTATTGGAGAGGCATTCCATCTAAGTTTGTCTTGATCTTGTCTGATGTAAATAGTTCAACCAACCATCACCATTTCAAAGGCTTCAACAGCCTTGATGTCCAGTCCCAAATTCCTTATACTCTTCCATTGGTAATTACAGCCCCCAGTATCCATTATAACTGTCATGTAATCTCTGACCTTATCAACCCATAACTGTTTTGTAATGATCTTTACCTGTTCCAAGTCAATTCTATTGAAAGTTTATGAAAACCTTCCTAGGAATCTTCCCAAAATAGTATTGATCATCCGTCCTTGATTTCCCAAGTCAAATGATCTGTGATAAGCTCCCTGCTGGTTCTAAGGAAGTTCCATACTCTTGAGCCTCTTGTAAGAGTTTTGGTGGTGAAAATGCTATTTTAATCTTCATCCAAGTATTTTGCCTTCAAAATTTTGACCCATTTGAGTTCTTGCTTTGTATACATTGACCAAACTAACTTTTCACCTAATGCTTTGTTTTGCAAAAGCAAATTCTTTAAACCTGCCTCATCAGCATCTTTCCTTTCACAATTTTTTTCCCATTTTACTAAAGGTTATTTGTGCTGATTGGAGTTACCTTGCCAGAAGAAATTTTTCATTTTCTAGTTGAGTTCTTTTCTTGCACCAGCAGACAAAGGAAGATAGGAGATCATATATATTGGAATGGTCGTGATAACTGACTTGAGCATCATGAATCTGCCAGCCCAAGAAAGCCATCTACTCTTCCAAGGTGCCAACTTATTTTTAACCTTATCTACCAAAGGGTCCCACAATTTACTAGGTTGTAATCCCTTGGCCAGAGGTAGCCCCAGGTACTTACATGGGAGTTTACCTTTTTTGAATTTCATGATTCTTAGGATCTAAATTTCTTTACCCGTGCTTGTGTTAAAAAATAATACTTCTGACTTTTCTTTGCTCACTTCTTGGCTAGATGTAGCTGAGTACCTTTCCAAAATATTTTTGAAGCTTCTAGCCTCTCTTTCATGAGCAGTGCCAAGGAGCATAATGTCATCAATGAATTATTGATGTGTAACAACTGGCATGCCTATTGTTATCTGAGTCCCATCCCGCCATGCCTTGGTAAAAGATCTACCAAGCGCTACAACCATAATTATAAACAAGGTGGTGGATAATGGATCACCTTGTCTGAGCCCCCAAGAGGCGTTGAAAAAACCTTTTGGAGAGCTATTCAACAGTACTGAGTACCTAGGGTAGGCTATCTAATCAAAGATCCAAGTCAACCAACCACCGTTGAAGCCAAATGCTTCCACGACTTTAAACAGAAATCTCTAATTCACCTTATCATAGGCTTTCCTTATGTCAAGCTTAATCAGCATTGATTTTTTTTTTGCCTCCTGAATGGAATGTTGCTTCTTGGGCAATTATGACACCACCTAGTATTGATCTACTACGAACAAATCCAATTTTCTCTTCTGAAATTATGTCTGGGAGTATCTTCTTTACCCGATTTTCCATTGTTTTTGCTAAGATCTTGTATATTGTGTTGCAAAGTGCAATTGGTCTATACTCCTCTAAAGTCTCAAGTTTATCCTTCTTCGGTATTAGTGTTATGAAGGTATTGTTAACTTCCTTGAGTACCTTTCCTTTGCTTCTAGAATCCTCACTAGACTCAAGCACTTCCTTGCCTACTATATCCCAACATTTCTGAAAGAAGGCCGCTGGAAACCCATCAGGGCTAGGGGCCTTGTCTAGATGTAACTAGAAGAGAGCCTCTTTAACTTCTTTCTTTGTAAATTTGTTCAACATTTCATTTTGAGCTTCTGACACAAGGTTGGGGATGCAACCAAAGAAGTGTAGTTTTTCACTCAATTTGGTTCCACCCCAATCATTCAAGAGATTTTAGAAGTAGTCCACCGTAACAGCCTTGACATCTTCTATCTAGTCCAAAATTCTACTATCGGGGGTCTTGATGCTTGTGATCCTGTTGGTTTCCCTTCTCATCTTGGTGGAGTTGTGAAAGAATTTTTTGTTATTATCTCCTTATTTTAACCATAATTCTCCAGATTTTTGTCTCCAAAAGATCTCTTTCTTGGCTAGTAAATCACCCATTTTATTCAACAATTCTTTTTCTCTAATAAAACTATCATTGTCCATCCTGTTCCTTATCACATTTTCATTCAGGCCCTTCAAAGCCTCCTCCGTCTTCCTCTTCTCTTCAAAGATATTCTTAAAGCAACGTCTATCCCAAATTTTTAGATTCTTCTTGATCAACTTCAATTTTGCAACTACATTGAACATTTTGGAGCCACCTAGGCTAAATTCCATCCACCACTTTCTTATGAGATCCAGAAACTTTGGATCCATGAACTAGATATTTTCAAATTTAAAAGGACACCTAACTAGTTTTTTTTCCCCCATTATTTCCAACATCACAGGAATGATCAGAGCCCGCAGCAAGCGAGATCCTACATTTCAAACTATAAGGAAAGTTGCTCATGTCTCCCTTACACATGAACCTATCCAAATTTTTAGCTATGTTAAAAAATCCTTTCTGTCTATTTGTCCAAGTGAATTGATCATTTCCCATTTGAATCTCTATCAGCATGTTTCTTTCCACAAAATTCTCAAAGTCAATTTGTGATTGCATCTTTCTTCCTATACCTCCCTTTTTATCTGCAGCCCTTAGAATGACATTAAAATCCCACCTAATAGGTAGAATTCAAAAGTTGGGTTATTGCACAGATTATATTTATTTTTCTCCATAATTCTCCATAACCAGAAAACACAAATTTGAAGCTAGGCTTCTTACCTTATATGCAATCCAGTGCTTGTTTGAAGCAACTTCTTCGACTATCACACTTTGAGGTCTCCACATGGTTAGGAGCCCACCAAGGACCCACAAAATTTACCCCCAACATTTTCCACAACTTCATTCTTTTACCAAAGCATTCCTTCTCATTTTTACCTAATTTAGTTTCCTGGAGCAAACATATATCAACCTGAAGAGAGTCAATTTGATGCCGAAAGAGGCACTTTTTGTTAGGGGCATTTAAGCCCCTGACATTCCATGTTATAATTTTCATTGTTATTTGGGAAGGGGCTCGCCCTTTCCTACTTTCAAAATTTCGCTAATCTTAAGTTTATCACTAGCCTCACCATCTCATTTAAGTTTCTCTTGATTTGGTTTTCACCCTCTTGTTCTCCTCACAATTTGGGGAGATCTTAGTTGCTTCGTTCTAAAAACTTTCCAAACCTCCAAGCACCAATTTCTCTAGATGTGTGACCTTAATTCGCTTGCTTGATTTCAGAGATACTCCATCTTCATTTGATTCTTGATCTACTTCTAAATTTGGGCCTTCTACAGAATCCTTATTCAAACCATCATTTTCCAGATTAATCGACCCGCTCTTGGCTGCTTTTGCTAACTCTGCTAATTCATATCCTACTTCCATTAGAGAGTTCATATCCTCTTCATTTATTTTGGTGCCAATAAGATCTAGGGCCTCCGATATTTTAAGTCCAATTCCTTCCTTTGATCCACATATCCATCCACCCTTGCAATTGGTGTTGTTGCATTCGCCAACGAGTTAGGTTCTGCCTCCCGGACCTTTGAAATAACGTTTGTTGTTTTCTCCATTGGATTGGCCATAGATGAACCAGAGGCACAGTCATTATCCGTATGTTGCATTAGAATCCCCTTGCCTTCATTGGTTGGGTCTTTTGTAGGTTGTTACCAGCCCAGAGTCTTGATTAGGCTGTTATTGGGTACATATCTCGAGTTAGAGTTTGTAGCCAATTCCCCCACTTTGTGAAGAGCTCGATCTCTCTCCAATGCAAGTTGTCGAAACTATTTTCTACACATAATCTTACATAAGTTTTGATCCCATCCTCACAAATTCTTTCTTCAGCACATGCGAATTTACCTAAATGATTGCCAATATCTTCAAAAATGTTAGGTTCCCAAAACTCTAGAGGCGAGTTAGGAAGATTAAACCAGTCTTGTAATCTTTTCATGTTATGATGAAGGGGTTGAACCCTACCTCCCATCTGCGAATATAAAATCCACAACCATCCATTATCCATATCCCTTTTTTCAATTTCTTCCCTGTCTTCTTGTGTCGAACAGATCACTGTGAAATACCTATTGGACAGGGCCTTGAATTACATTTCTGTCCCCAACACCCTTGCCACCATCTTATCAAACTGTCTTAGTTTAGGTCCTTACCATACCATTTAACTAGAAGGCCTAACCGCTCCAAACGGGCTATTGTCGGTTGCAATTTGTTTGTTCCAACCACCATTGTTGTTTTATAATCTTTTCATGTTTTCGTCTTGTTCTCCTCCACCCAATCCATATTCTATGGTTCCCATTAGGATCAAATGACGGTCTTCTTTCATCCTTTGCTTTGTCCCGTTGCTGGCGATATCCTGTATGCTTGGGATTGTTCCAAGCATAATTGTGTTCCCAACTAGGGTTTTTTCCTCCACCTTTGTAACCAGTGCCACCATCAACTTCCTATAACCATTTTGTCTATTTGTAAACCTCTGTTGTCTACATGGGAAAGGCTGAGGCATATCATACCAAGGCTTTCCATTCTAGCTAAATCCAACATTATTCCATTCTTTTTTCTCGGCTGTAAGTTTTTATTGTGATTTCTCCATTGCTCGTTGGTAGCTTGAGCCTTGATCTACTCCATCAAAAAAATTCCTTTTGTCTCCATCACCCATTTCTGGCAATCCACATTCGTGCCATCCTCCGTAGGTGAGCCCCTATGATCCAATTCGTCGAAGCTCCGAGCAATACCTTCGCGCCTTTGCTCATCTCCATATTTGCCTTCATCCTGCACCTTCGCAGCTTCACTCTGCTTTTTCGCTCCTTTGTTTTGCGCCATTTTTTTAGTGCTTTTATTATTATTATTATTATCATTCTAATGTATTACATATTAATTTTACATATATGATCCTTATCTAATGTTTGTAGATACTATTATTTTCCTTCATCAATGGAAACATTATGTGGAATATTTCCTTTTCCATATTATATGTATTATCCTGATCACATATTGCCTATTTTCTCACATGTGATATCTCATACCATGTTTACATACTTTTACCATTATTATGTCCTATTCTTTCTTTACTCTAGTTCTATGTACCCTTCATATCTAACTAATTAGAGGGGGAATATATGTCACTACTTTCCATGATGATTACTTATTTTAATTTAACGTGAATTTTTTTTAGTATTTCACATGCACTTCAAAGTTAGGACAAAATGTAATGGTGAAAATTGTACACTTGTGCCCTTTTCCCTTATGATTTGTGTCCACTTTGATTAGAGTGTCCTTAATAAAATTACTACTCTACTAGTGGCATACCTAAACACTAAACTTCCAAAATTCAAATTCAAAATAAATCCTATTGATTTCCTTTTACTAGTTGTTATGAGTCAAAAATTAAAGTGCTAGGAACCTATAATAAAGTATATTTTCCATGATAGCACAGATAACAACAATAATGTAATATCATTTGGGATGATGCAATTGATTATTCATTCATTGCAATATATATTTATAATGTTGGTGTAAGATTTAACCACCTACCAAATAACATAATTGACAATTATTCATTTAATCTACTAACATTCCTAATGTTAGGTTTAATACTAATATGATGTAATATTTATAACATTCACCCCTTATTACATCACTTTGAACAAGGGTAGGAATATTTTGGAAACAAAATTCTAAATATCACACAATGAACCAAGGGAACACACTATTCTTTATTAAAAAATTTATTGGGGACACACATGTTGTTAACAACAACAAACTATTGTAAATAGGGGCATGCATGCTACCCTTCATCAAAAGTGGTTACACATATTGTAAATAATAACAAAATTTGTAGATAGGGACAAAATACTAACCACATCACTCTTCTTATGAGTTGGAATATTTACACACTATCCACAAGCATAAAATAACCCCCCTTGATCCAAACAAGAAGATCATATGCCTCTCAAGTAGTGTATCATCTCTAAGTGAGAAGATAACTTAGGATGGAAATATTCTTCATCTCTCTCTTTTAATATGTTAGATTTCATTCCTTGAATGCAACATGAGTATCTAAAAGCTTGATTAATACAATACATGCTTGAAGATATCTAGCAATAGCACAAGCAATGATTATAGTATACATATGTAAGTTCTTATATAAAAAAATGGGTATCAAATTTCAATTTTCAATAAATAATGAACCCATTAAAAATAAAATTTCTAAAAATATGATACAATGTCTCCAAAAATTAATAAAACATCATTAATGGATGTGAAGGGTACCAAAACCTCTAAACTAATTGGTAATAATATTGTACTTACTTTAAAAAAATCAATACTCCTATTGCATAGAGCATTTATACATAAATAATATAATGTGAGTGAAAGGGACCTTAGTGGGATTTGAGATTGAAATCTTAGGCTTTATGAACACCTTAAAGATTCCTTCCACAAATTGAACTATGCAACACACTTTGTCTTTAAATGTCATAACCTTTTTAAAAATTAAAAAACTCTTTTTTATTTTTAATTTTAGGAAAATTCCTCATCTTAAGACAATCACTCCACTTCTTTGTCAATTATTAGTTCCTACCTACAACAAGATACTATTTTAATCATGTTATTTTTAAGAGGTGATTACTTTTGGCATTTTCAACAAATTACAATTCATTATTTTCATGTAACAAATTATAGTGTAATGTTTGAAATAAAAAAGTGTCCAATTTTAATGATTTATCATGAAAAATAGAATTTATTTCATTCTAATTGGTTGAAATATTCATGGACTCAAATTTCAAAGCATAATAATATTGACAACTACCCTATTTGACAACCATAATGGATTTTTTATGCATAACATGTTTTACAGCGTTTCTATTCCCATTCCATGTTTTAAACATGTGTGAATTGTTTTGGATAAGTGTAAGGTGGTAGCGTGACTTGACATTAAAGACTCATTCAAAATACATAACAATAATAATTCCAAGGTTTGGTAGCAAAGGTAACTTTGCAACTATGAATGTCCAACAAGGAAGAAACCAAAAGTTGCAACATGATCTGTAATAAGAAGTGCAACACATTAAATATCTTTATCCCATTGAAGCATCACAAACCATACTCGTGGTAGCTGATTCCATTTTTTGTAACACCTCAATTGAATGTGTAACTCGTGCTATAGGTGATCAAAGTCATGTTGACCACAAAAAACTAGAGCATAGCTACACAAGTGAGCTATAGGAGGTGGTAAGAGGTACTCATAAAAATGAAACAACCATGGAAGTGACTAAGTGTACCTAAAAAATGATTAGTCCATAAAAGGAACAAAATAATTATAGTCTTTTCATTTTTTGATAATGACAAGTGACTGTTGGCAAGCTAGTTCTCAACCTCTTACTGCTTAGTGATGCTATGAAAACAATTTTCACCACTAAGAATTTTTTCAATCACAATCCACCAAACAATCCGCTAAAAATTGGTTGTCAAATTGTATTTGTAACAACACTCAAACCTGGTGTTCATATGAATAAGTCATAGTAAAAAATCTTGGCTCTTCTGCTCTGCACCTTTCCCACCCTTTCTTTTTTTGAATTCCTCTATTTCTGCTCTGACTTGACTGCCTGATGGGCCAATTGGGTGGTGGGCCTGGGAAGGTTCCCCATTCCAAGAATGTTGTCCCTTTGTCTAGAGTTGTGTCTATTTTAACAGCTTCCAATGTTGTTGTTCCCCATATTGGTTCCCCTTATCGAGTACCTTTGTCCCTATCCTTTGGTTTAGACTCTTTATTCTTTAAAGAAGAACCAACCTCTTTTGTGGATAAACTCGTGGGTGTTAGCTTGCCAGCTATGGGAAAGTTGAACACGGAGTCTGCTTCCTGCTTAATTACTAGTTGGGAAGTTGATGTCCCCGAAGCGTTGATGATGAAGGCTATGGACGACCTCAAGTTGTCATTGGTTGGAAAATTCCTAGCGTATTGACTGAATATTGAACAGGTAAGACTCTAGGCTACTTCTATTTGGAACTTAAAAGGAAGTGTTGTTGGAAATAGGATGCCATTTAATTGCAATCCTAAACATTATTTATTTCATGTGTCTCTTAAGTCCTTGGAAAGTGTTCTCAAACACTAGGATTAGAGAGAGATTAATTTTGGATGAAATAATCATGTTAATTGACATTTGTAATTAATGCTAAATAATAGGAGCATGTGAGGGCGTCCAAGATGGGTTCTTAATTAATAGGAGCACATGGGACACCCACATGGAAGGTGGAACTCACCTTGAGTTAAGTTAACTATTTGGAGTAAAAGATAATACTTCCGAATGCATGTAAAGATCCTAGGAGTTAGGGTTTGATGTTTACATGCATGAATTTCAGTTCAGTTCAGTTCAATTTAGATCAGTTCACTTCACTTCACTTCACTTCAATTCAGAATCAGTTTAGTTTAGTTCAGTTCAATATAGTTCAGTTCATTTATGGTTCAGTTAGTTTTAGTTGAATGCTAGTTGACTTCAGTTAACTTGGAATGCATGACTAATGACTTGAGTTGCATGACAGATAACAGGTGACTTCCTTCAATTAATAAGGGATGATCATTCTTGCATGAATGGTGGAGAGAGATGTTTCAGTTAATAGAAAATGACTTGGACCCACTTTGGGCACCCAAGTTGGCTTCTTGGAATTAACTCCTTTGCATGTTAAGATATTTCAGAAGGTTGAGTTAAGTGGGCCCACTCTTGGACGCCTACTTTGAGGATAAAGCCTTGAATATATTACAAAATAAAGGTTGAGTTACTACTTCAGTTTGGGATGCCCAAATGGATGAAGATGATGATTTGGCATTGTTCTTCATGGTTAAACTCTACTTGGAAGAGATAGGCGTACCTTTTAGGAGATAGGGATTGAGATTTGTAATTATAACTCTTTTGGAGTTTACAAAGTTGTTTATTGCCTATATATCTCAAGCAAGTTGAACAGAGTTTGTATGAGTTTTATTGTAGGTTGTGAAGAAGTTTTGGTGAAGGAAAAGGAAGCATCTCAAGGAAGAATTGGAGTTATTGTAATCTACTTCATAAATTAAATAATACATTGATTCTTGGTGGAGTTTTTTCCCGAAAGGGTTTCTCCACAGTATATGTTGTGTATCTTCTAATATCCTGTCTATTTCTTCTACAACCTTATATCTTCATTCTACAAATGATAAAATGAATTAATCAGATAATCACCCACAAAGAATCTATAACAAAGAATACATATTTAGATCAAAAATAATAAAGTTTTACAAAGTATTAAGCTACATAAACACCTCAATTTTCAACAAGTGTCTCTATTAGTACAATGCCCAAAGGTATCTTCCTCTTTTCCTTTGTGGTTTATGAAGACATGTTAAAGGTTTTAATGGGTGGCCCTGGGCTTTTGATGCTAGCTTCAAGAATTTCCTCTCCTTGTGTAAATGGAAACTAGGCTTTGACCCATCCGCGAACTTGGGTGCTATGGATCCTACATGGGTATGCCTTCCTAGGCTACCCCTAGAGTTTTAGGAGTTGGGCATCCTAAAAGGGATTGCCAACTCTTTTGGAAGCCTCTAGGTGGTTGACAAGATAACCCAAGAAAAGTATAGGTTAGTTTATGCTCGAATTTGTGTTGATGTTGTCGTTAACATAGTTCTATCGACCTCAATTCTCCTTAATTCAAAGTTTGGTAACTGGTCCCAATCTCTGGAGTACAAAAATGTAAGACAATTCTGCCAGTTATGCAAGAAATTCAGCCACCTTATAGATTCATGTAATAAAAGGACTCGATATGTGCTCAATGAAGATATGCAATCCCTTATAGAGCCGATGATTAAGGATTCTAAGGTTGATTATGATGCACCCTCCTATGAGGATGACTGTGTCTAGGAGGGAGTTGTCCTAAAAAATCCCCCTAGGAATGACGCATTTTCCTTAGACAGGGAAGCTACTTGTAAGATGCCTCTTGTTGTTTCTTGGGTCTTGGATAGTAAGGAAATTAAGGAAGTAGCCTTTGGAGAAGGAATCCCAATCTCGATATTGAAGCAAGGTATGGAACTAAAGGCGAATGAGGAGACTCCTAAAGAAAAATCAAATGAAGAGTTGGAAAGGACTCATAAGGGGGCCAATGAATTGGCTCAAGATATGGCTGATCTTGGTGCCAATGAAGTGGAAGGGATGGGAGAAGGGGAAATTCCTACTATTGTGTCTTCTGCTCCTTCTTCGTCCTTGGGGAATATTTCCTTTCTGTCTCAGGAGGGTGGAAACTTGAATGACTATTTGGCTATTTTGGGCTTTCCCTCTCATCCCAGTGAAAGAGAAGAGGAAGAATGGTTACAAACCTCAAGTAAGTCAAAAAAGAAAAAGAAACTGGATGTTGGTGGATGAAATAAGGTTGGAAGACTTTCCCAAAAGGAATCAAGGAATAAAGATATAGTGTGGGATGTGGCTTCAGGGAGACAAAAAAATTTGGACTCGATCATGGGTCTGAAGTCCAAAAAGAAGTAATGTTGGCTATTCTCCTAACTGCCTCCTAGTGTTTCTATAACATTTTTTTTTTATAATGAAGATTCTCTCCTGAAATATAAGGGGCCTTAATACCCCTTATAAACAATTTTTGGTCAAAATGTGTATTTTGGATATCAAAGTGGATGTCCTGCTCCTTCAAGAAACTAAAATGGAGAAAGAGACCTTTGACAAGGTTGTTTTGAAAATCTTGCCTAGTACGAATTACTTTTTGAGTGAGCCTGAGGGGGCCTCGGGGGGAATAGTCACTCTACGGAATCCTTTGAACTTTAGGATTTACTGTAAAGAACAGTTTAATGGTGTATTTGTAAGATCTATCTTCTTTGGAGAAATGGAATTTAATCAATATTTATGCCCCCAACTTTAGTAGGGATAGACTGCAACTATGGGATTTTCTAAATGATGTTATAAAGAGCAAACTAGATGACTATTGGATGTTGGGAGGTCACTTCAACTCTCCTCTTTTACCCTCAAAGAAGTTGGGGGGGATGGATGACTACTCTAAAAGTGTGATGGAATTGGTTTTTTTTTAATTTTGTTGGGCTATTTGATGTTCCTTTATTGGGTTGCAAATTTACATGGTCCAATAGAAGGCTTGGAAATTAGTAGCTAATTCAAGTTAAGATGGATAGGTTTCTTATATCTTCAAATTGGAATATCTCTCAACATCTCTCACTCTCTGCCCTCTCAAGATCTGGTTTAGACCATAATGCCATCTTGCTTAAGAGAAATGATCATAACAAAGGTCCTTTCCCCTATAGATTTGAATTAATGTGGACTCTCCATCCTAACTTTGCTACCCTAATTAAAAATTGGTGGGTTGAACCTACAGGGGGTACCCCCATGTTTCACCTAGTGGAAAAGATGAGAAGAATTAAGAAAAAAGTGAAAGGATGGAATAAATAAACCTTTGGTAA
>VDFB02109042.1:57467666-57538254 GCA_007258455.2 Sequoia sempervirens
TAGCATTAAAATAGGCCATGTGATTATGGGTATTCTTAGGAATGATATAAAAATTAAAATTCTCACCAAGGATATCTTCTTACTCCTAGTCGTACCAAGATTTCCATCATTAATATAAGAGCCTTTTTTATCATGAGATTGCATACTCCCCCTATATTGATCCCTTATAAATAAGTTATAAACATTAACATATTTATCTTTGAGCACTTTGTCTATTATTTTCAAAGGAAACTGGTTGTACTCGCATTGGGTCCACGTGTTACACTTGAGTGCCTCATTGGCTGCATGGTTAGTAGAAAGATTACCTTCCCTGAACACATGTTGGATACAACATTGAGTGAAGAATTTCATTAGGACCTTGCAATTATCAATAATGTCTTTTAGTTCACACGGAACCGCAACACCACCTTTCAAAATGTCAATTATTAATTTGGAGTCTCCTTCCAATATAACCTTTTGAAAACCAAAGTCTCTAAGCATCTTTATTCCTCCCCACACTGCCATTGCCTCGACTTTTTTGTTGGTACAGATACCCAATTTTTTCCCATATCCCACAATGCAATCTCCAAGGTGATTTCTCAGCAAACCTCCCGCCTCTGCAATACTAGGATTACCTTTTGAGCACCCGTCAAAGTTGCATTTGATCTATTCCCTCTTAGGAGGAGTCCACAAAATTCACTTCCTTGTAGAAAGTGTGGACCAATTGAGATTGATAAGGTCCTTCTTTATTCCTCATATCTACTTAGGGTGGGTGCATGGAGATGGGTAGCCAATTTGTGGCCACTTTCAATTATTTTTTTTGAAAATTCATAATGTGAGAGTGTTATAACGCACTCGTGTTATGACATGTTAAAAGCAAAAAAAAAGTGAAAGTCATTCGTTCTGCATTTCAACTATTTTTTTGTTGTGCTCGCGACCAAAACCCCCATATTTCGCACTCGCATTCTAGGAGGAGGCATTGTGCAAAAATATTCACCAAGGGTTGTTATTTCTTCACAAGGATGGCGCCACGACGAGGAGGAGGTGTGAGAGGTAAGGATTGTTTGCTTTTTGTTTTGAATTTGTTAGTTTTAGGTTGAATTTGTTAGGCCTATTGTATTTGATATATTTTTTTAAAAATTTGTAGGAGATGTAAATCAACCTGAAAACCCTCAAAATCCTCAACAAGAAGATCAACCAAATCCTCAAGAAAAAAATCAACCACAACAACAACTTCCTCCACCAATCACTCAACACCGTCCTGACACTCAACAAAAATTGATGAGTGAAATTGAGAACAACAAAAAGAAAATCGAGGATTTAATTAGTAGGTTGAGTGATCCAAATGGTTCAACTGCAGAAAGAATGACCCTAGCAAGTTCATTGAAAGATATGTTCTGGATGGCAAGATAGGAGACAGGCGGCTAGGGCTTATTATGCGAATAAACTATCATATAAAGATGTAAAATATTTAAAAATTACAAAAGGTGATTTGTGCTCATTATTCACTGACCCATGCACAAATAAAAATCTTACCCTCAATGCGAAGAGGTTTCCTATTCATTGGTGCCACCACCAACAGATTAGGAACTATTTTTATGATAGGTGGTACATGGTCTTTGATTACCCACCGTGCAACAATTGTGAAGTCCCGCAGTATTTCCTTAGGAAACTATACAGTGAGTTCATATTAAACAAAATCCCAAATTATTTTGATATGAGGGACTTCCAGGGGAGAGGTGGGGGGTCGGCTTAGGATAGACCCGGTACATAGCTGGATCCTACGCTGCAAGGGAGACGAGCTCTTGCTAGGCCGCCTCGTGAGCACATTGTTATGCCTTCCGTCGCGAAGGAGAGTGTCGACGTAGAAACATTGCAAGCGATGAACACTTTGACCCAGAGTGTCATCCATCATACTAGACCTATTCTACAGTGCCATCCAGGGGAGTCTTTGAGTGGCGGCCTTCAAACCCATGTGTGTCAATCTTGCGGGGAGACTTGTTCATATGACCCCATCGACACTCAAGAGGTTGCTACGTAGGATCCATCTGCAACTATGGAGATGGAGAGGGCAACTGGAATTTTGCATGAGGTGTATGGCATTGATAGTCAGGTAAAAGTTAGCATGTTCATTGAATTTAATTTATTAAATTTCAATTTTGAAATACAAGATTAACTAATTTAGTTTTATGATTTTAATAAAATTTCAGGGTCACAGTGTTGAGACTGGATACACCGGCCCTCCACCTACTTATTTCTATAATACACCTATCAGTGGGGTATGTAACTAGTAAATAATTATAAATTTATTACATGTTAATAGCATTTTTTAATGAATGATATTTTAATATGTGATTTTGGATGTTGAACAGGCTAATATTGGAGGTTTCCAGGGAACACCTCCCAGTGCCAGTGGATTTACTCAAACCTACACGCAGGTAATAGAATAAAGAGTTTAACTAATGAATTGTACTTAATATATTTTTGTAGTTTATATTCATATCATTGATTACGTTGCATTGCACATCATTCAAACTCAAAGCATTACTTCACATTCCATAACTAATAACTAGATGTTGATAGATGATAAAATTTCAACTACAATATAGTTGTTTAGAAAGTCAACATAAGTAGTGATGCAATTACTTCACCATGAGACCACATTTCTTCGAGGCATTTCTTCAAACAACTCACCACCTTTTCTATGATACCACCTTTTCCATACATGTGTACCAAAGCATTTTATCAAACTACTCACTTCCTTGCAACTATGGCTAAAAGCCTAAAATAGGTGCTTTCTAACAAACTATGGATGCATGGAAAAATATCTATCAAAGCATAATAGTAAGCAATAATACCATAGAGAAGGCAATGAACTTTCTAAACAAATGCCTGAAAGAAATGTGGTCTTATGGTGATGGAATGCCATGACATGCATTTGTTTGTAATGGCATTCCATCACCACGATACCCCATTTCTTTGAGGTATTTTTTCAAATAGTTCACTGCCTTCTCTATGCCACCACAGTTATCGTACATGTCTACAAAAGCATTTGATCAAATGGTTCACCGACTTGCTGCTATGGGTTAAATCCTAAAAACACGTCCTTTCAAACAAGATATGGATAAGGCAAATAGTAAGCATGAGAATCATAAATATATAGTTTAATAAGTACTCCAAATTTTGTTCATTATCTCATACATTATAAGTCATAACGTGGATCGGTATTGTAGTTTTTGTGATTGAATAATTTGTTGTTTTATTTTCAGTTGTTGCAAGCCGAAACACTTCTGAATGTGACGAGGGCAATTTTCAGTTGTTGCAAGCCGAAACACTTCTGAATGTGACGAGGGCAATTGAGATCGGTGTTTCATCTGCTATACAATCCTTGATGGCTCTAGCAGGGGAGGTATGAGGAAAATTAGTAAATTTCAATTTACATTCATTGTTATAGATGTTAGTTAGTGAAAAATCAAACCATTATTGATTCGTAATTTAATTTCTATTTGGATGGCTTATACAGGGCTTGAGCATGCTTGAGCATGGGTGTGTGAATATTTCCCTCGTGGAGAGAGATCATGAGATGGCGGTAAGTGATTATTTTGTTAAATATATCATTTTTTATAATGTAATTTCTATATATTAATGTCTTTACTTCTTATTGTAATAGTTAAAACTTCACCATGAACTAAACACTAGGAGGAGCAACAGGAGAACTCCTCAAGTGCAACACAAACGAGTGATAGACCTATTGCCATCCGATCAACAAGAAAAGGGAAATAATTTATTTCCAGAGCATGGAGAACAATAAATTTTGATTCCAGAGCCCTTTTTTGTATGTCTACATGGCAAATTTGTACATATTTTGTATTGGGTATATTTGAATTGTATGCTTATATGGCATTCTCATAAGCCTATATGGCTATTTTGTACATATATTTCATACTTATATCGACATATATTGATGTATGCCTACATGGCTATTTGGTTATTACAAATCTTCTTTATCGTTGGTGTCCATATTTGCATTATAAATTGATGGTTCAATGGACATGAGTTATGTGTATTCAAGTGTATACGTTACAACTTACGTGTGTTCCAATGTATACTTTGCGACTTACGTGTTTTCATGTGTATACCTTGTATTTGTGCATATACTTTGTATTAATTTATGTATACTATGTATTCGCGTGTATACTTTCAGGCTTACGTGTTTTTGAGTACTTGTACTTCCCTTATTCACATGTACATGCTTGACTTATTCACATGTATACTTATTAATTGGTTAGCCCTAGCATTGATCATTGTTGTCCTTCATGGTTTTTCTTGAATATTAATTGATTGATGCTAAACAACTTTATCTAAAAGCAAAAAACACGTTTTCAATTGGTATTCCATGAAATGATTGATAAAAATATTCCAATATATTTAATCCTTTGATTGGAACAACTCAATTAAGCAAAGGATACATAATCTTCACAACACTTACAAAACATAATATTCAGAGTAGGTGAAGTAGTTAACTTCTTGACACATTATCATACAAACATTTATCTTAAATAGTCTTTAAACATTTTCATAGCATAATCCTGATAGTGCAAAATAAATTGTTATGTTCTTGATGCGTCACCATATAAACACGTTGAAAGATTTATATGTCAACTTTTTGCAATATTATTTCTTGTATACGAAATGGACTCGGGAGAAAACAAGTTATAATTTATAATACAAATAAGAAATGGACTCAACGCTATCCTAGACCCTCGAATAGGTCTATTTAACAAAGCAACATGCTCTCAATCAGTCCTCCAATTGGAAAACACCATTGGGCAACATTTACCAAATTATGCTTCCCCTTGAATTTACCCACTTTTACTCCCTCAAACCTCTCTTTTTCATTCAAAACCCCTCTATTCCCAATTAGGGCATCATGCCATAACATACTTTTGACCTCCCTTGTCCTTGTAGACCATTTGAACACATCAAACTCCACAACCTCACCCTATTTCCAACCTATTCTAACTTATTCTCAAAAAATTTCTTCTTTTCACCTCGTCTAGCCTTGCTTTTAAGGCCTAAATTCTAAATTTTGAATAGGGGCAGCGTTAGTAATCTCTTCCAATGCCTTTACCAATGCTATTTTATAATTCGTACTTACATAATTGACTCAAATGACCCCACACTAACTCAAAAATAAAAGCAAGATTACAAAATGGCCTATCATGGCCTTATTTCACACTATAATGACTAAAACCATTGAACTAGACCTTATTCATCAAGTGGAGGAACAAGGTGCTTTGCACCAATGATCATACGCTTTTTGTGTGGAATACTCAGACTTCTCAACTATGGTGTGTGTGTTTCTCTTTTCCATTGTTTTGCATGCCATCATAAGGGATCAAGTCAGTTGAACATAGCTCAAATCAATTCCGCGTGTTTGGGTGTGAAAGAGGACCATGCCTAGCATAAACCTACCTATCGGGACATGTTGGAGTAGTTAGTTTGGTCACATGAATTGCAAAACGAAAGTTGCACCACTTTGCAACTTTATGCTACTTCAATTTGAAACTTTTTCCATCAAGTGAAAACTGGACACCACAAGACAATGACTCTGAGATAACAAAAACTGAGAGAGGTTATTGTAGAGGGGCCAAACATGATCCCATAGGCTCAGACGGAGAGTTTGTAAGCATTATGATTTTTGATTAATAGCCCGTCCAAGTTTTCTTCCCTTTTGCACTTTGGACCCTTAAGGGATCGGTCTGGTTGAACGTAGCTCAGAGCGATTCTACATGTTTGGGTACAAAAGAGGACCATTCCTAGCATAAAAATACCTATTCAGATGCGTTGGAATAATCCATTTGGTCACATGAGTTGCAGAACGAAAGTTGCACCACTTTACAACTTTGCACTGCTTGCATTTAACACTTTTTCCATCAAATGAAAATATGATGCCACGGGAAAACCACTTCGAGATACCAAAAATTGAGAGAGGTTTTTGTAGAGGGCCCAACATGATCTTGTAGGATCAAATGAGAAGTTTCTAAGCATCACGGTATCCGAGTAAAAACATGCTGAAGTTTTCTTCCCTTTTGCACTTTGGACCCTTAAGGGATTGGTCCGGTTGAATGTAGCTCAGAGCGATTCCGCATGTTTGGGTGTGAAAAAGGACCATTCCTAGCGTAAACATACCTATTCATATGTGTTGAAACAATATGTTTGGTCACACAAGTTGCAGAACGAAAGTTGCACCACTTTGCAACTTTGCATTGCTTGCATTTGACACTTTTTCCATCAAGTGAAAATCCGCCGCCACGGGAAAACCACTCTGAGATAGCCAAAATTGAGAGAGGTTTTTGTAGACAGGCCCGACGCAATCCTGTAGGATTAGATGAGAAGTTTCTAAGTGTCACGGCATCCAAGTAACAACATGCTGAAGTTTGTAGCTATTTTGCACTTTGAACCCTTAAGGGATTGATCCGATTGAACATAGCTTAGAGCGATTCCGCATGTTTGGGTGTCAAAGAGGACCATGCCTAGTGTAAAAATACCTATTTAGACATGTTGGATCAGTTTTTTTGGTCACACGAATTGTAGAATGAAAGTTGCACCACTTTGCAACTTTGCACTACTTGCATTTGACATTTTTTCCATCAAGTGAAAATCTGCCGCCACAAGAAAACCACTCCGAGATAGCCAAAACCGAGAGAGGTTTTTGTAGAGGGTCGCAACATGATCCTATAGGATTAGACAAGAAGTTTCTAAGCATCACGGTATCCGAGTAACAACATGTTGAAGTTTGCAGCCATTTTGCACTTTGGACTCTTAAGGGATCGATGCGGTTGAATGTACCTCAGAGTGATTCCGCGTGTTTGGGTGTGAAAAAGGACTATTCCTAGTGTAAACATACCTATTTAGACATGTTGGAATAGTCTATTTTGTCACACGAGTTGCAGAACGAAAGTTGCACCACTTTGCAACTTTGCATTGCTTGCATTTGACACTTTTTCCATCAAGTGAAAATTTGTCGCCACGGGAAAACCACTCTGAGATAGCCAAAATCGAGAGAGGTTTTTGTAGAGGTTCCCAATGTGATCCTGTAGGATTAGATGAGAAATTTCTAAGCATCACGGTATCCGAGTAACAACATGTTGAAGTTTGCAGCCATTTTGCACTTTGGACTCTTAAGGAATCAATCTAGTTGAACGTAGCTCGAAGCGATTCTGCATGTTTGGGTGCGAAAGAGGACCATGCCTAGTGTAAAAATACCTATTCGGATGCTTTGGAATAGTCTGTTTGGTCACACGAGTTGTAGAACGAAAGTTGCACCACTTTGCAACTTTGCACTACTTGCATTTGACACTTTTTCCATCAAGTGAAAATCCGCCGCCATGGGAAAATCACTTTGAGATAGCCAAAATCGAGAGAGGTTTTTGTAGAGGAACCCAACGCGATCTTGTAGGATCATACGAGAAGTTTCTAAGCATCATGGTATCTGATTAACAACATGTTGAGGTTTGCAGCCATTTCACACTTTGGACTCTTAAGGAATTGATTTGGTTGAACGTAGCTCGAAGCGATTCCGCGTGTTTTGTACAATCTCGTACAAGGGTGTTTTGAATTGAAAACTATGGAAATATCTTATAGCATGTGTTAAATTGCATTTGCAAAATTTTTGAGATAATTATTTTAAATTTGTGGAGTTTTATCTTAGATTTTCTTAATCTGCCCTGTTAACCCTATTTTTGGGGTGTTCAAAGTCACATAAATGTAAATTTTTCCCATTCCACCCCTTGTGACTACTAATATTGGTGGAATGGGATTGTTTTAGTTGGGAATAGGTGGTTTCAAGATTTTTTGTGAAGGGGAGGTCTGATATTGTGTTGGGTGTGATGCCCTAATGTGAAAATATGAGTTTTCCTCATGAAAAGTGGAGGTTTTGGTGGGCCAAAGTGAGTTTTGTGAGAAGGAAGCATTATTTCATGTTTGATTAAGCTTGTGTAGACCAATTAAATTTTTTTTGAAGAGGTTTTGTGTTTTGGGTAGATTGGGAAGTGGCTTTTCCAATAAACCCCTAGGGTTTTGGCTAAAAAGTAGGGTTTTATGGATTACCTTTTGTACGGTGGTATGTCAGAGGTCTAATTGTGGTTTTGGAGGTTTTGACACATTTAAATTGCTGCCCCAAATTTTTTCAGGGTTTGGATAAGTTTCAAGTATAGTTGCTTTGGAAAAAGAGGCTAGCCTAAAACAGTGAAAAGGTGAAATTTGAGTGCTTTGGTTTGAAGTGATCATAGGTGGTTTGAGTATGTCAAATTTTGTTCAAATGGGTCCCTGAAGAGGTTCATGTCATGGAATTATGAGGTGTCATTGAGATAAGTTACCCGGTTGAGTTGATTCCTAGTGCTACAAGGGAAAAGAGTGATTTTGAAGAAATGATGAAATTGTGAGGAGTTTATGGCCTGACAGTTGTGTTTGCAGATTGGAATTGTAACTTTGTGTGTTGCAAGCCTCCCCCTATTGCATCAATCCACAAACCATCATATTGATTGTATTGCAGACCTTTTACATACATTTTACATTTCAAAATTCAATTTTTACCTTTGAAAACTAATCAACAATCAAAGTATAAGGTGCTATACAATCTGCACAAGCTTGAAATAAAAAAGGAAAAGTGTTGCAAATACAAAAAACATCATCCTTTATTTACTAATTTTGCAATTGTGCAACTAATGCAAGTTTTGCATTTTTACACCAAATGACATCTTTTGTGCAATATCACTTCTCTAATCACCTAATGACCTCTTTGAGACTTTGAATACATTACATATGACCTTCACATGACTTGTTTCACATTGTTTACATTTCAAAATTCAAATTTTGCAAATTTTCCTATTGAAGGCATTTACAGAACAAGGTGCTATTGCACCAAACATGAACTCCAAAATTACAATATTTGAGTAAATCTCATTACAATGTCTTAAGAACTTCATTCTCACATATATTTTATAATGTCACTCATACATTCGAGATTCTCTTTAAATGTCTACATCATAGGTGCTCATTATGAGGTTAACTTCAATTGAGTAATTTAAGATTCCCTCGCTAAGCTTCACATGATCTTTTATAATGGCTTCAAATCAGAATTGAGATTTCTCAAGATCATCAAAATAAGGATGTTGCATTGCTTTTTTGGCTGAGATTCTCTTTGATGGCTCATAAATCAGCATTTTCTGCAACGAGAGACCAATCAATTTTTAGTAGTTCACTTACAAATACACAAAGTAAAAGAGAAAAAGAAAGAGCATCCAAAATGGAAATGAAATGAAAATAGATGGAAGGCACTTACAGATAGGTATGCCAGTCTCTCAACTTAGTCACTCCTAGTCATACATCTTCACTGCGAGTTCCAAGATACCTATTGCACACAACACCTCTCATGAATAGAGTAAGTTGAAATTTGAGATGCTCTTATAATTTCTACATCATAGTTGCTCATGATAAGGTTAACTTCAAATGAATAACTTGAAATTACCTCACCAAGCTTTGCACATACTTTTGTAATGGCTTAAAATCAAGATTGAGATTTGTCAAGATCATCAAAAGAAGGTGTTGCATTGCTTTTCTGGCTGACATTCTCTTGGATGTCTCATAAATCTGCATTTTCTGCAAGGGGAAACCAATCAATTTGTAGTAGGTTACTTACAAATAAGCAAAGTAAAAGAAGATGATAGCATTTCCATAAAAAAATTAATGTGCATACAAGTATAAATTAATAAGAATCGGTGTGCATACTTACAAAGTAATCCAATGAACCATCTGGGTCTGCTCTACTCTTTATTGTGTCCAGTATTGCTTCATGGTCAAACTCATGGACCTTCCACAAGACCTTGTTCAAAGGTCTACCCCAAATTTGGTCAAACAAACATTGGATGCCATGACAAGGTTTGAGTAATGAAGAATCTTACGATGCGTGTCAAAGTCTTGAAACAACCAATGTTTAACACTCTTATGTGGGTACCTTCTAAGCCACGTTCTAGTAACAACAATCAAGCCTGTAGGGTATTCAATGTTTTCTCCATCTATAACTAGGGCCTCCAAAAAAAATTTGGCCTCAACACAAAGACACAAGTAATAGTTCATTCCCTCTTCATTGTTTTCATCTTCAATAACTGCATAAACTTTCTCTGCATTGATATGTTCATCAAATCTCTCGAAATTAGTCAACATTATGAATACACTACAAAGTAATATAACAATATGGAATTTCAAAAAATAAGCAAGCAGATATATTACTTGGTTGAACTAAATCTGATACGTGGTCAAAGTTGACCGATGATTCCATCTGTGTTAGTTCCAATGTCATCAGAGGGCAATACGTGTGAAGTGGGTTGAGCTAACTTGTCAACCATTTGTCAACCCACTCCCCCGACTCACAATCATTCTAGGCTTGCATTGTACATGAAGAACAAAAGCATGTCATCTTTCGTGTATGAATACTCCATGAACCTACACTTGAGCTAAGGAAAGAGTGTAGCTGACTCGATCCTGTTAGTGTACAACAATCCTCATATGGTGCAATGTTAGTACCATCCATCAACCAAAAATACCTATGAACTGAAGACATACCTTCATTACCTGGACCCATCGAAGCATTACACCACTCAACAATTGATTTTGCACTGTCTTTATACTTTAAGTCTTCTCGTGTTAATGCTCTTTTCACGCATGCTCTTGCACCATCATGCTCCCCCTTTCCATGCCCGACCTCACAAAAGTTCCACATATGTTGTACACCTATAATGACATGCATCATGCTCAACTAGTAGAACATGCATGAGTTGAACTGTGTTGCACAGTTATCCAACCATATTATATGCCGACTGTATGCTATGCCTCTCTGAGCCAAATCACTGTAGAACATCTAGAAGCAACCTTGCACGAACTCTGGAGAATGTGTGTGATCATCACTAATATAAAATTGATACTCCCTCAATACCTTCCTTTGGTCCTTTATACTATCAACTGCATGAATGAATACTATTTGCACAAATATCAAAACTTGTGTGGAGTTGTAATACTATGACTGCACCTCACGTTGTGGATGTAAAGTGTAGTTCTCTGCAAAGTCAACCACTGATACTATGCTGCCAACAAGAAAGGTGTCCTTGCATAGCTTGAATTGTGTGTCCAGCCATTGAGCTCTATGGGTATGTCTTGCATACTCATACACTATATTGTCATGAAACATGGACATAAACTGATACACTGGAATCTTCTGAACAACCAAATCACACCTTTTTTCTTGAGACCCATATTTTGTAGCGTATGCCACCATTTTATACTTCCCAAACTCTACTAGTTTCTGTCCCACCTCATATGTGATTTCCATATGTTGACATACTAGCATACGTTGTAAGCCACTGCAATGCTTGCATGAACCATCCAAGCATGTTTTCCTGTAGAATATTTGGCCATCCTCTATTTCACATAATTTTTTTGATAAGAACTCTCTTGAAAATTTTGGTGGGGCTTCTATGCCACAATCCTACAAAATATTGTTAGTATGCAAATCACAACATATAGAACAATAAACATCATAATGGTTAGAGAATTCAATATGTAGTCTACAAAAACAAGTAGTGTGTGTGTGATTTATCTTGACATAAAAAGGTTTAAACATTTCAAAAAATCTTTGACAAATACTAATTTGAGGATAATCCATTTGAAATTTAAGAAAAAATTGGGTTTGAGTCATATCCAAAAAATTCTTTGGATGTGGCTCACGGTTCCGACTATCAATTCTCCTTCTTACCACATCCCTTTGATTCAGAGATGGCCTTGTGTTATTCTTCCAATACTCTTCAATTAGTGTTCTCAATGTCTCAACAATTTTTTTATCTTTTTGTGACAGTCTCCCCGAGAATGACCATAATTCATTTGAATCGGTGCCCTCAATTCTTTGTCGCCTTTGAACGACTTTTCATAAAAAATTTCTACTAATTCTCATTTGTTCACTCGTCTTTCTAATGAGACGAGCTCTCTTTGTTTGACTGCTTACCAAAGTCGATGTAATGACACGTAGTATGACATTACTATCCTTTGAGCGCGAGGTCTTACCTACACTCTCATATGCATCCATTAGATTTTTCACAATAGTGTTTTCACTCGATGCATTCGATGTTCTCAACCCAAGAGTCTTCATGATGTCTGTATACTTTATACCCTGCATCATTTCAACAAATAGTTGGAATCTTGTTGTCTCATTTAACCTTTCAAAGTAGAATTTCCAAATCTTATCAGCATATCTTCTACAAGTGCGTGCTGGAATCTTACCTTCCATGTGCTAAAAAATATCCTCATCAATATTAATCAAATACTTTGGCTTCTACGCAAAATTCTAGGTGGTGTTCTCCTAGGTACATACATTTCAATGTTAGGGATTTCATCAATATTTAATTGAGGTGGGCTGGATTGCGTACCTTCGATTGATGGAGTAGAAGACATACCTTGAGGTTCTCGTGGGGATGATGGCATACCTTCTTCGTCAAATCCGACTGATGATGTACTCTCAAATTGAGATGTGTTGGATGGTGTCCAACCATATTCACTTGCGATAAATGGTGTCCCTCCATATTCACTTGTGGTAGCTGGTGTCCCTCCATATTCGCTTGTGCTTAATGGTGTCCCTTCGTATTCACTTTCCGTAGAGGGTGTGTCTCCAACTACGGTATCTGAATCTGTCTTAGCACGATGCTTTCACATCCGTGCCCTTTATGCTGTCAAATCTTGTTCTCTTTCTGACTGTTGAGGTTCCTCTTCAGTTGGCTTGTTTTCATCAATAGAACCCAATTTCTTATTTTCACGATATGCCGCCACTCGTTCTCTCTCCTTTGCTTTGAAGGTTTCATACTTTTCGTCTGTTAGTTTATTCCTTCTTCATTTCTTCGGCATGGCAGATAATTTTACCTGTAGCATGGTAATGAGATGAATATTAGTTCCTAAAGTATTTGTCCATTCAAATAAATGAAATATATGTCATTCAAGGCTTCATAAAAAATACTTATAATCATCTTATACAAGACTATTTCTAGCATAGACAAAGGTGGTGCAGGGGTTGGTTTGTTGTTTTAGTTTGATCATTTTGAGTTGGTTGGGGTCTTCACCACCTAGGTTGCTACCACACTGCCCCTACCTTCTCAACCGTACCCTATTGGCAAGCTAGCCCACTCACTAGCGTGCCAATGCGGTAGGGTTGAGAAGGTAGGGGCAGCGTATGCCTCATAGAAATGGGGTGCCATCATCGTGGCACCCAATTTCTATGAGACATACGCTACCCCTACCTTCTCAACCCTATCACCATGGCACCCCATTTCTATGAGGCATATGCTGCCCCTACCTTCTCAACCCTACTGCATTGGCAAGCTAGTGGAGTGTTGGCAAGCTAGCTCACTCACTAGCTTGCCAATGCAGTAGGGTTGAGAAGGTAGGGGCAGCGTATGCCTCATAGAAATGGGGTGCCATGGTGAATACATTGCCCCATAGAAATGGGGTGCCATGGTGATGTATTCACCATGGCACCCCATTTCTATGAGGCATATGCTACCCCTACCTTCTCAACCCTACCGCATTGGCAAGCTAGTGGAGTGTTGGAAAGCTAGCTCACTCAATAGCTTACCAATGCGGTAGGGTTGAGAAGGTAGGGGCAACGTATGTCTCATAGAAATGGGGTGCCATGGTGATGTATATCACCATGGCACCCCATTTCTATGAGGCATAATGCGGTAGGGTTGAGAAGGTAGGGGCAGTGTATGCCTCATAGAAATGGGGTACCAGGGTGTGGCACCCTATTTCTATGAGGCATACACTGCCCCTACCTTCTCAACCCTACTGCATTAGCAAGCTAGTGGAGTGTTGTCAAGCTAGTTCACTCACTAGCTTTCCAATGCGGTAGGGTTGAGAAGGTAGGGGCAGTGTATGCCTCATAGAAATGGGGTGCCATGGAGGTAGGGGCATCGTATGCCTCATAGAAATGGGGTACCATGGTGATGTACAATGCCTCATAGAAATGGGGTGCCACAGTGATGTAAATCACCATGGCACCCCATTTCTATGAGGCATACACTGCCCCTACCTTGTCAACCCTACCACATTGGCAAGCTAGTGGAGTGTTGGCAAGCAAGCTCACTCACTAGCTTGCCAATGCGGTAGGTTTGATAACATAGGGGCAGCGTATGCCTCATAGAAATGGGGTGTCATGGTGATGTAATCACCGTGACACCCCATTTCTATGAGGCATACGCTATCCCTACCATGTCAACCATTTCTGAGACCAACCTGAAAACACAGTTTTAAGGTTTGAAAGTCATTTAAAATGGTGTTTTGACCCATTCCTCTCACTATTATAACTCTAACTTGAGGAATGGGTCTAAAAAATCACTAAAAAGGTGTGGGAATGTTGAGTGTGTGCAGGGGAGGTCAAGAGTTGAGTTGGGCATGAAGCCCTAGAGTGAAATTTGGTGTTTTCCATGTGAATTTGAGAGTTTTTGACATGATAAAGTGAGTATTGTGTTAGGGAAGCATTGTTTCTTGTTGAATTGAGTTTGTGCAGGCCATTTTAGACCTGTCTGAGGTGGTGGCATGCTTTGATAAGGTTGGGAAGTGTGTTTTCCAATAAGCCCTAGGTTATTTGGCTTAAAAAGAGGGTTTTTGGTTTTCGCATCTTGGTGGATGAATTTATGAGAACTAATTGTGAATTATTTGGTTTGAATACATATAAATTTCTGCCACATGTGTTTGGAGGTTTTGGTCAAGTTTCAAGATAAGTTTTTTTGCTAAAGTGTCCTAATTTGAGGCCTAGTTGGCGTAGAAAGCCTAATTTGAGAAAGTTGTTACAAAGTAACCAATAGTGGTTTGTTGGAATGTGATTGTGTACCTTGAAGGGTCCTTGAAATGGTTCAAGTATTGGTTTGAAAGAATCTTATCGAGAAGAAATACCCGATTGAATGAGTTGGCAATGCTACAAGGAAGAGTGTTGATTTGGTGAAAAGTGAAGAGTTTTGAGAATTGTGACTTGAGAACTGTTGTTATTGGTTGATTTTTTGTGTTCAGTTGTGTTGCAAGACCTCCCATAGTTGCATCACAATTCAAATGATTTTTCCATGCTTACATTTTGAGCCATGATTGCAAGATAGGTTGCACCTTTCCCCATGTTGATAACTTAGCCTTCAATAAAGAGTCTTCTAACAGTGGAGGGAAGGGTTAGAATCCATTGTAGGTAGACTAATCAAGGAAACATTTAAAATATATCACAAATAAAAGTGATGAGGTAGGTTTAGTGATGAGGTAAATTTAGAAATAGAGATGAAAACCAAAATAGTTTCTAAGATCTATTAATGTGGGAGGAGTATATTCCAATTTTCTAAAGAGATGTATGGAAAATTTGGTAGCATACACAAGGAAATGAACTTCTTGGTATAATTTTTTGACAAAAAACCTCAATGAAAGCTTCGAAGAGTGGTATGCACTTCCATAATAAAGGATTGAGAAATGATGTTTTATTTTACTTCCTTAAAACGTATGTCATGTATATGTTTATACAAAATGTGGAAGCATACACAAGGTAAGTCAATTGTAAAATAATAAAATGCCTCAAAGAGATGTGGTTTAAAAATTTAATTGGAAAGTGTATAGAATTGTGTAATTTAAAATGTGCATTGACAACGTAAGGTTATAATGACAAACAAACAATCATCAACATGGAATATGCAAAATAACAAAAATGAAAGGAAGCCATAATAGGATGAAATAAAATGTGTAAATACTTCACATACCTAAAAAACCAGAGTTTCAAATGGAGGAGTTCAACCCAATTATGTAGCCTTACCTTCTTCTTTCTTCAAACTCCTCAACAATTTGACTTTTTCAAAAGCTTGTTCCCCTCCAAAATTCAATTGTATATCAGTTTTCAATGGAATTCAAACTTGAATTGATATTATATGTATTTCAATGTGAAAACTCTACTATTTCATGCAAAGGTGGTAGAAAGATCATGAAAAAGGTGGTGGAATGTGAAAAACATCCATGCACACTTCACAACATCATAAAAAAGCTACTTTTTGTCAGAGCATGCGCAAAACTAGGAGGATATGCAGAATGTGGGCCTTGAGATCACGGGTATATTGAGTTTTTTTACTATTTTTAGTGCAACACAAAACACGCTCGCGTTATAACATGCTCGCATTATAACGTGAGCATGTTATTTCTTCCTAAAACAACCATATCTCTACTTCTTCAAAACACGCTTGCGTTATGTGAAAGTTGGTTTTTTAATAGATTTATTTTCTCTCTCTTTGTCTATACCCTATATACCTTGATTATATCTCTCTTCCCTTTGCCCTTATACCCTAATTTTGTCTCTCTCCCCTCTACCCTCTACCCTTAACCCTTATACCCTCTATCTCTCTCCCACTCCCTCCCTCTCTCGCCCTCCCCTAAATTTCTACTCCTTAACCTTTATAATTCCTATCTCCTAATTCTCCCTCTCTCATTTAGCCGGATCCTGAAAAAAAGATGAAAGATTGATTTCGATTGATTTGATGGATCAGCGGATCTGATTGATTTTTGCCTGATGGATCCCGATTTGCCGATCCAGATCGATCCGATCGACTTTGACGCAAAGTCGATTCTGCTCTGATCTGGCGATCGCCTGATTCCGGTAAAAGATTCAAAATGATTTTGATTTTGTTGACGGATTCTCTCGGCGTGATTTGATTCTGATCGCCTGATTTTGATCTCCGGCGTTTGATCTCGATCGCGCCTGATTGATTTCTGACGCAGCCGGATTTGCCGGATTTGATTTGCCGGATCTGCGCTGATTTTGATTTGATTTCCGGATTTTGATTTTGATTTTTGCGCTGATGATTTCGATTTGCAAAATGATGCTGATCTCGACGATTTTGCAAAACATTGATCGCTGATTTAAAAATGATTTGCCGACGGCAAGCGATGGATCTCTGCGGATGTCCGCTTTGATTTTGATGATTTGATGTTTGATTTGATGTTTGATGTTTGATTTTTCGATCTGCTGGATCTTTTGATTTTGATCGATTTGATGCTGGATGATGCAAAAAAGGATTTCGATTTTGATGGATTTTGCTGATCTGATGGATGCCGATTTTTTCGATGCGGATCTCGGATCTTTGATTGATGGAGGATCTGAATTGATTCCGCGATCTGATTTGACTGATTTGATCCTGATTTGAACTTGAACACCGGACTTGAATTTTGGACTTCTGAATCCTGAATCTCGGATTTCGAGGATTTTGACCGATATTTCGGATGATTGATTTCCGGACGATGATGCATCCCGAATCGACATTTGAACGATATCCTGACTCGACGGGATCTTTAATCCTGAATCTCTTTAATCTCCCGAGTGCTGAGAGTCTTTAATTTCTTTCTTTTATTAGATTTTGTTTTATTCATCTCTTTATCGATTTTCGTGATTGTTTCGAGTCGATCTTTTGATCTCTTTCCTCGGATTTCTTTCCGATTTCCTCTCTTTCAAAAAGATTGATTGATTGCCTGACTTTGATTGAAACCGGATTGACGCCGAGATCCGGACGGACGCCTGGATCGACATTTTGATGATTGATTCGAAAACGCCTGGATCCTGATTGATCTCGTGCAAGCGGATTGATTTGATGGAAACGCGGATTGATCCTGATGGATCTTGATGGTTCGGATTTTGATTTTATTTCGGAATGATTGAGATCTGGAAAAAAAAAAAGCGCCTGATTTTGATTTTTGATCTTGATTTGATTGAACGGATTTCGATCCTGCAGCCGGATTTCTGATCCTTTTGATATCCGAGATTTGATACATACATACATACATACATACATACATACAAGCATACATGTGCATACAAACATACAAATATATAAACATACATTCAATTATGCTTTTAATAAAGAAAGACATAACAAACGCTAAGAGCAATCAACACAAGTATGTCTTGTTAGACATGTTCCCCACAAACTAAAAACCATGTCAAAACTGATATATAAGGAAGCTGCTAAGAGAACGCACCATGTTATATCTTTTGCTTTGGGAATCCCTCGAGCCTTAAGATTGGTATTTTACTTGGAATACCAACCCAAAGGCTTGGAGGGCATTCCCAATGACCAAGAGATGTGTTTTTGCAAATTCTACAATATTTCACATAATCGGGTTCGTGCTCACCATTAGGATTGCACGTGGTTCAATATCAAACAAATTGAACATCCTGGGTAATGTTAGGTTCTTTCTTAGCTATCCAATGATGTAATTTTTTTCACTTTCCGACAATGTTAAGCCGCTCATCCATAATTTCTTTTGTTTGTATGTCTCTCTTTTGGGCAAAAGCAAGTATTTGTGTTTTTTTCAAGTATAAATTAACCGTTCATAGAAATTTCAAATAAATTACATTTTTAGAAACTAGACTCAATTATACATTTTTTTTTTTTTAAATTCAATTAGTTTCCAAAATTTGTAGGGGTAGCACGACCAAAATTCTGTTTTTCAGGAAGTGTCCACTTCGAAAATTAGTAAAAAATAAAATATTCATTAAAAAATTATCAGAAAAATCGTGCATCACTTACATACTATTACCTAACTTTTGACTATAGCGATTTTAAAAATACTAAAAAAAAATTCACCGTATGAGGGTCGTACAAGAGTTGCTATGTTATGTTTTTTCTGACAAAAACAACACCAATTTGTGTACGTCCCTCATTTGAACCCCTTAATCTCAACCATTTTCAAAATAAATTAGTAGTTTAGAAAGTAGACTCAGAGCACTTGAATCCTTCTTTTTGTTCTATCTCAAAATTTTGAGTGTAAGTATCCTCAATTTCATGTCCAAGGTCAGTATTTCCTGATTTCAGAAAAAAAGTGGCCACTTAAGCCCCCTTTTTGGGAACCATCTTGGGGCACTTACCCCTTGATTCTCAATTCTTTGTAGGTCAGCCAAAATTATGAGTAGCTATACCTTCCAACTTCCACATTTTCCTATATTTTGGCCTTTATAGACATATATAGATCATATTTGTTTCTCTCAGCTTCCCTAAAAATCCTATTATTCCTTTCCTTCCAGATCCCCCATGTTATGAAAAGGGGGGCTTGATTCCAAAGGTCTATTATAATCTTATGGGAGTAAGGAAAATTAGACCAACTTTCAACAAATGACTTCATAGTAGGGGGAACACCCAATCCGTGAGCAGCAAAGGGAGGAAAGAAGACCACACTTCTCTAGAATACAAATAGTGGAAGAATAAATGCATTACAAACTCTTCTTCCTACTTACATAGGATACATCTATTAACTAATTGAAACCCCCTCCTAACAAGGTGATCAATAGTTAATATTTTTCCATGTGAGGCTGCCCACCAAAAACAATTTACTTTTGGAGTAAGATATTTTATCCACACCTTGTCCCGATGAAGATCTCTGCAATTAGTAAGAGGTTTCTCCAATTCCTTATAAACATTTTTGACTAAGAAGCATCCAGAGGGGTTCTTAATCCACAACCATTCATCTTTCCTATCTTTAGAGAACCAAGTCACCTCCCTAATGAGGCTATTTAGCCTTTGCACCACTGGCTCCCAATCAAGCCGTCTTTGACCTCTCAAATTGGCACTCCTAAGCAATCTATTAAATTCCTTCCATTTTGGTTCATCAGTCTCCCAATTGATGTAATCAACAACCTTTTTTCCACAAATTATGGGCAGACTCTATTTCAGAGGGTTGAAACCATTTAAGGAAGAGAGAGGATTCAACAACCCAAGGGTCCTTCCAGAAATCAATGTCCTTCCCATTTTCAATATGCTTTCTCACACCCAATTTCAACACACTTTTGGTTTTGATAAGGTGGTTCCAAAAAATGGATCCATAAGGCAGATCAAAGGAGGTAAGGAAACAACTAGGATCTCTGTTCTTAAGATATTTTGCTTGGAAGATCTTAACCCAATCCTTAGTCTCTTCCAAGAGACTCCATCCCATCTTGGTAGTGAGGACTTTATTGAAGAGTTTAATTCTCCTTATCCCCATTCCTCCAACATTTTTAGGGGTACACACTTTCTCCCAACCAACCAAAGCTAATATGTTTTTCTCTTCCATTCCAGACCACATGAATCTTCTCTGGATTTGTTCAATTTTTTCCACAATGAAGGCAAAAATTTCAAAGAGAGACAAAGAGTAGACTAGGATGTTTTGGAGAGAAGCATTTAGCAATTGTACCTTCCCTACTAGGCTTAGAAGTTTACCTTTCCAACCTGCTAGATTTTTTTGGACTCTTTCAATTAAGTGATTCCAATGATTATTATTCAGTTTTCTTGATATCAGAGGGAGCCCAAGGTAAGCAACAGGTAGAATAGCTTCCTGACAGCCCAAGATTCGCACCACTGTTTCTTTCACTATTTGATCAACATTGAAGAAGTATAACTTACTCTTATCATAATTGATATGCTGACTAGAGGTAGAAGCATAAGCATTTAAAATAGATTTCCATTGGTTGGATTCACCAACAAAGGCTTCTCCAAACAATATAATATCATCAACAAACTGTTGATGAGAGTCAGGCTAGAGAGACGAAGCGACTTTGACTCCTCTTAGGACTTTAGAATCAATGAGCTTTTGAATATTCCTTCCTAGGGCCTCAGCTACAATTATGAATAGATAGGGGGAGAGGGGTATCCTTGTCTAAGACCACGATCACAAGAGAAGAACCCCTAGGGAACTCCATTCAAAAGAATTGATCACATAGGGGTGGTAACACAGGTAGTGAACAACTTGAGGAATCTACCATCAAACCGTAATTTCTTGAGAACAAAGAGAAACGACCAAGAGACTCTGTCACGAGCCTTTGAAATGTCAATTTTCAGGGCCCTCCCTGATTTTTTACTTAGGTCCATTGAGTGAAGGATTTCATGGGTGGTAATAATAGCATCTAAGATGTTTCTTCTTTGGAAAAATCCTTTTTGGTTTGGGGCTATCCTTTTACTTAATACAACTTTTAGTCTAAGCACAATTATCTTTGAGAAAATTTTATACACTGTGTTATAGAGACTAATGGGTCTAAAGTCCTTTATGGATGAGGCATCTTCCTCCTTGAGGATAAGGGCTATGAAGGTTGCATTAATTTGATTAAGAAGCCTTCCAAATCTAAAGAAATCTCTAGCAACATTTAATAGGTCAGTATTTACAATATCCCAGTATATCTAAAAAAAGGCCGGAGGGAACCCATCTGGCCCCAAGGCTTTCTAAGCCCCAAAGGAAAAAACAGTTTGTTTAACCTCCTAGAGAGAGACAACTTTAGTCATATCCTTGAGATCTTTCTTAGTAATAACTTTAGGAATCACAAGGATATCATCAAATACTTGGTTTGCATCCCCTGGAGCATTTTGGAAGGAGGAGTAGAAGTTCATTGCTTCCTCGGCTATTTCTCTTTTAGTAGTCATCGTTGTGCCATCTTCTTTCTTAAGCATTCTTATCAATTTTTTGCTTTTGTGTTTCATAGTGGATTGGTGGAAGAATTTGGTGTTTCGGTCTCCTTCAGTAAGCCATTGGACCTGAGAATTTTTCTTCTATAAAATCTCCTCCTATTTGTTGACCTTAAACCATTGAGATCTTAGATTACGTTCATGAATGCAAATCTATTCATCCACTAAACTAGCCTCCATTTTATCCTACACTTCCTTTAAGTTTCTCCCCAATAA
This sequence comes from Sequoia sempervirens, assembly GCA_007258455.2. Classification (NCBI taxonomy): domain Eukaryota; kingdom Viridiplantae; phylum Streptophyta; class Pinopsida; order Cupressales; family Cupressaceae; genus Sequoia; species Sequoia sempervirens. The sequence continues at coordinate 57,489,401 of VDFB02109042.1, forward strand.
TTTTTTAATTTCAAAGATGTTACCAAAGGTTTATTTATTCCATCCTTTCACTTTTTTCTTAATTCTTCTCATCTTTTCCACTAGGTGAAACATGGGGGTACCCCCTGTAGGTTCAACCCACCAATTTTTAATTAGGGTAGCAAAGTTAGGATGGAGAGTCCACATTAATTCAAATCTATAGGGGAAAGGACCTTTGTTATGATCATTTCTCTTAAGCAAGATGGCATTATGGTCTAAACCAGATCTTGAGAGGGCAGAGAGTGAGAGATGTTGAGAGATATTCCAATTTGAAGATATAAGAAACCTATCCATCTTAACTTGAATTAGCTACTAATTTCCAAGCCTTCTATTGGACCATGTAAATTTGCAACCCAATAAAGGAACATCAAATAGCCCAACAAAATTAAAAAAAAACCAATTCCATCACACTTTTAGAGTAGTCATCCATCCCCCCCAACTTCTTTGAGGGTAAAAGAGGAGAGTTGAAGTGACCTCCCAACATCCAATAGTCATCTAGTTTGCTCTTTATAACATCATTTAGAAAATCCCATAGTTGCAGTCTATCCCTACTAAAGTTGGGGGCATAAATATTGATTAAATTCCATTTCTCCAAAGAAGATAGATCTTACAAATACACCATTAAACTGTTCTTTACAGTAAATCCTAAAGTTCAAAGGATTCCGTAGAGTGACTATTCCCCCCGAGGCCCCCTCAGGCTCACTCAAAAAGTAATTCGTACTAGGCAAGATTTTCAAAACAACCTTGTCAAAGGTCTCTTTCTCCATTTTAGTTTCTTGAAGGAGCAGGACATCCACTTTGATATCCAAAATACACATTTTGACCAAAAATTGTTTATAAGGGGTATTAAGGCCCCTTATATTTCAGGAGAGAATCTTCATTATAAAAAAAAAATGTTATAGAAACACTAGGAGGCAGTTAGGAGAATAGCCAACATTACTTCTTTTTGGACTTCAGACCCATGATCGAGTCCAAATTTTTTTGTCTCCCTGAAGCCACATCCCACACTATATCTTTATTCCTTGATTCCTTTTGGGAAAGTCTTCCAACCTTATTTCATCCACCAACATCCAGTTTCTTTTTCTTTTTTGACTTACTTGAGGTTTGTAACCATTCTTCCTCTTCTCTTTCACTGGGATGAGAGGGAAAGCCCAAAATAGCCAAATAGTCATTCAAGTTTCCACCCTCCTGAGACAGAAAGGAAATATTCCCCAAGGACGAAGAAGGAGCAGAAGACACAATAGTAGGAATTTCCCCTTCTCCCATCCCTTCCACTTCATTGGCACCAAGATCAGCCATATCTTGAGCCAATTCATTGGCCCCCTTATGAGTCCTTTCCAACTCTTCATTTGATTTTTCTTTAGGAGTCTCCTCATTCGCCTTTAGTTCCATACCTTGCTTCAATATCGAGATTGGGATTCCTTCTCCAAAGGCTACTTCCTTAATTTCCTTACTATCCAAGACCCAAGAAACAACAAGAGGCATCTTACAAGTAGCTTCCCTGTCTAAGGAAAATGCGTCATTCCTAGGGGGATTTTTTAGGACAACTCCCTCCTAGACACAGTCATCCTCATAGGAGGGTGCATCATAATCAACCTTAGAATCCTTAATCATCGGCTCTATAAGGGATTGCATATCTTCATTGAGCACATATCGAGTCCTTTTATTACATGAATCTATAAGGTGGCTGAATTTCTTGCATAACTGGCAGAATTGTCTTACATTTTTGTACTCCAGAGATTGGGACCAGTTACCAAACTTTGAATTAAGGAGAATTGAGGTCGATAGAACTATGTTAACGACAACATCAACACAAATTCGAGCATAAACTAACCTATACTTTTCTTGGGTTATCTTGTCAACCACCTAGAGGCTTCCAAAAGAGTTGGCAATCCCTTTTAGGATGCCCAACTCCTAAAACTCTAGGGGTAGCCTAGGAAGGCATACCCATGTAGGATCCATAGCACCCAAGTTCGCGGATGGGTCAAAGCCTAGTTTCCATTTACACAAGGAGAGGAAATTCTTGAAGCTAGCATCAAAAGCCCAGGGCCACCCATTAAAACCTTTAACATGTCTTCATAAACCACAAAGGAAAAGAGGAAGATACCTTTGGGCATTGTACTAATAGAGACACTTGTTGAAAATTGAGGTGTTTATGTAGCTTAATACTTTGTAAAACTTTATTATTTTTGATCTAAATATGTATTCTTTGTTATAGATTCTTTGTGGGTGATTATCTGATTAATTCATTTTATCATTTGTAGAATGAAGATATAAGGTTGTAGAAGAAATAGACAGGATATTAGAAGATACACAACATATACTGTGGAGAAACCCTTTCGGGAAAAAACTCCACCAAGAATCAATGTATTATTTAATTTATGAAGTAGATTACAATAACTCCAATTCTTCCTTGAGATGCTTCCTTTTCCTTCACCAAAACTTCTTCACAACCTACAATAAAACTCATACAAACTCTGTTCAACTTGCTTGAGATATATAGGCAATAAACAACTTTGTAAACTCCAAAAGAGTTATAATTACAAATCTCAATCCCTATCTCCTAAAAGGTACGCCTATCTCTTCCAAGTAGAGTTTAACCATGAAGAACAATGCCAAATCATCATCTTCATCCATTTGGGCATCCCAAACTGAAGTAGTAACTCAACCTTTATTTTGTAATATATTCAAGGCTTTATCCTCAAAGTAGGCGTCCAAGAGTGGGCCCACTTAACTCAACCTTCTGAAATATCTTAACATGCAAAGGAGTTAATTCCAAGAAGCCAACTTGGGTGCCCAAAGTGGGTCCAAGTCATTTTCTATTAACTGAAACATCTCTCTCCACCATTCATGCAAGAATGATCATCCCTTATTAATTGAAGGAAGTCACCTGTTATCTGTCATGCAACTCAAGTCATTAGTCATGCATTCCAAGTTAACTGAAGTCAACTAGCATTCAACTAAAACTAACTGAACCATAAATGAACTGAACTATATTGAACTGAACTAAACTAAACTGATTCTGAATTGAAGTGAAGTGAAGTGAAGTGAACTGATCTAAATTGAACTGAACTGAACTGAAATTCATGCATGTAAACATCAAACCCTAACTCCTAGGATCTTTACATGCATTCGGAAGTATTATCTTTTACTCCAAATAGTTAACTTAACTCAAGGTGAGTTCCACCTTCCATGTGGGTGTCCCATGTGCTCCTATTAATTAAGAACCCATCTTGGACGCCCTCACATGCTCCTATTATTTAGCATTAATTACAAATGTCAATTAACATGATTATTTCATCCAAAATTAATCTCTCTCTAATCCTAGTGTTTGAGAACACTTTCCAAGGACTTAAGAGACACATGAAATAAATAATGTTTAGGATTGCAATTAAATGGCATCCTATTTCCAACAACACTTCCTTTTAAGTTCCAAATAGAAGTAGCCTAGAGTCTTACCTGTTCAATATTCAGTCAATACGCTAGGAATTTTCCAACCAATGACAACTTGAGGTCGTCCATAGCCTTCATCATCAACGCTTCGGGGACATCAACTTCCCAACTAGTAATTAAGCAGGAAGCAGACTCCGTGTTCAACTTTCCCATAGCTGGCAAGCTAACACCCACGAGTTTATCCACAAAAGAGGTTGGTTCTTCTTTAAAGAATAAAGAGTCTAAACCAAAGGATAGGGACAAAGGTACTCGATAAGGGGAACCAATATGGGGAACAACAACATTGGAAGCTGTTAAAATAGACACAACTCTAGACAAAGGGACAACATTCTTGGAATGGGGAACCTTCCCAGGCCCACCACCCAATTGGCCCATCAGGCAGTCAAGTCAGAGCAGAAATAGAGGAATTCAAAAAAAGAAAGGGTGGGAAAGGTGCAGAGCAGAAGAGCCAAGATTTTTTACTATGACTTATTCATATGAACACCAGGTTTGAGTGTTGTTACAAATACAATTTGACAACCAATTTTTAGCGGATTGTTTGGTGGATTGTGATTGAAAAAATTCTTAGTGGTGAAAATTGTTTTCATAGCATCACTAAGCAGTAAGAGGTTGAGAACTAGCTTGCCAACAGTCACTTGTCATTATCAAAAAATGAAAAGACTATAATTATTTTGTTCCTTTTATGGACTAATCATTTTTTAGGTACACTTAGTCACTTCCATGGTTGTTTCATTTTTATGAGTACCTCTTACCACCTCCTATAGCTCACTTGTGTAGCTATGCTCTAGTTTTTTGTGGTCAACATGACTTTGATCACCTATAGCACGAGTTACACATTCAATTGAGGTGTTACAAAAAATGGAATCAGCTACCACGAGTATGGTTTGTGATGCTTCAATGGGATAAAGATATTTAATGTGTTGCACTTCTTATTACAGATCATGTTGCAACTTTTGGTTTCTTCCTTGTTGGACATTCATAGTTGCAAAGTTACCTTTGCTACCAAACCTTGGAATTATTATTGTTATGTATTTTGAATGAGTCTTTAATGTCAAGTCACGCTACCACCTTACACTTATCCAAAACAATTCACACATGTTTAAAACATGGAATGGGAATAGAAACGCTGTAAAACATGTTATGCATAAAAAATCCATTATGGTTGTCAAATAGGGTAGTTGTCAATATTATTATGCTTTGAAATTTGAGTCCATGAATATTTCAACCAATTAGAATGAAATAAATTCTATTTTTCATGATAAATCATTAAAATTGGACACTTTTTTATTTCAAACATTACACTATAATTTGTTACATGAAAATAATGAATTGTAATTTGTTGAAAATGCCAAAAGTAATCACCTCTTAAAAATAACATGATTAAAATAGTATCTTGTTGTAGGTAGGAACTAATAATTGACAAAGAAGTGGAGTGATTGTCTTAAGATGAGGAATTTTCCTAAAATTAAAAATAAAGAGTTTTTTAATTTTTAAAAAGGTTATGACATTTAAAGACAAAGTGTGTTGCATAGTTCAATTTGTGGAAGGAATCTTTAAGGTGTTCATAAAGCCTAAGATTTCAATCTCAAATCCCACTAAGGTCCCTTTCACTCACATTATATTATTTATGTATAAATGCTCTATGCAATAGGAGTATTGATTTTTTTAAAGTAAGTACAATATTATTACCAATTAGTTTAGAGGTTTTGGTACCCTTCACATCCATTAATGATGTTTTATTAATTTTTGGAGACATTGTATCATATTTTTAGAAATTTTATTTTTAATGGGTTCATTATTTATTGAAAATTGAAATTTGATACCCATTTTTTTATATAAGCACTTACATATGTATACTATAATCATTGCTTGTGCTATTGCTAGATATCTTCAAACATGTATTGTATTAATCAAGCTTTTAGATACTCATGTTGCATTCAAGGAATGAAATCTAACATATTAAAAGAGAGAGATGCAAGAATATTTCCATCCTATGTTATCTTCTCACTTAGAGATGATACACTACTTGAGAGGCATATGATCTTCTTGTTTGGATCAAGGGGGGTTATTTTATACTTGTGGATAGTGTGTAAATATTCCAACTCATAAGAAGAGTGATGTGGTTAGTATTTTGTCTCTATCTACAAATTTTGTTATTATTTACAATATGTGTAACAACTTTTGATGAAGGGTAGCATGCGTGCCCCTATTTACAATAGTTTGTTGTTGTTAACAACATGTGTGTCCCCAATAATTTTTTTAATAAAGAATAGTGTGTTCCCTTGGTTCATTGTGTGATATTTAGAATTTTGTTTCCAAAATATTCCTACCCTTGTTCAAAGTGATGTAATAAGGGGTGAATGTTATAAATATTACATCATATTAGTATTAAACCTAATATTAGGAATGTTAGTAGATTAAATGAATAATTGTCAATTATGTTATTTGGTAGGTGGTTAAATCTTACACCAACATTATAAATATATATTGCAATGAATGAATAATCAATTGCATCATCCCAAATGATATTACATTATTGTTGTTATCTGTGCTATCATGGAAAATATACTTTATTATAGGTTCCTAGCACTTTAATTTTTGACTCATAACAACTAGTAAAAGGAAATCAATAGGATTTATTTTGAGTTTGAATTTTGGAAGTTTAGTGTTTAGGTATGCCACTAGTAGAGTAGTAATTTTATTAAGGACACTCTAATCAAAGTGGACACAAATCATAAGGGAAAAGGACACAAGTGTACAATTTTCACCATTATATTTTGTCCTAACTTTGAAGTGCATGTGAAATACTAAAAAAAAAATCATGTTAAATTAAAATAAGTAACCATCATGGAAAGTAGTGACATATATTCCCCCTCTAATTAGTTAGATATGAAGGGTACATAGAACTAGAGTAAAGAAAGAATAGGACATAGTAATGGTAAAAGTATGTAAACATGGTATGAGATATCACATGTGAGAAAATAGGCAATATGTGATCAGGATAATACATATAATATGGAAAAGGAAATATTCCACATAATGTTTCCATTGATGAAGGAAAATAATAGTATCTACAAACATTAGATAAGGATCATATATGTAAAATTAATATGTAATACATTAGAATGATAATAATAATAATAATAAAAGCACTAAAAAAATGGCGCAAAACAAAGGAGCAAAAAAGCAGAGTGAAGCTACGAAGGTGCAAGATGAAGGCAGATATGGAGATGAGCAAAGGCACGAAGGTATTGCTCGGAGCTTCGACGAATTGGATCATAGGGGCTCACCTACAGAGGATGGCACGAATGTGGATTGCCAGAAATGGGTGATGGAAACAAAAGGAATTTTTTTGATGGAGTAGATCAAGGCTCAAGCTACCAATGAGCAATGGAGAAATCACAATAAAAACACAGAGCCAAGAAAAAAGAATGGAATAATGTTGGATTTGGCTAGAATGGAAAGCCTTGGTATGATATGCCTCAACCTTTCCCATGTAGACAATAGAGGTTTGAAAATAGACAAAACGGTTATAGGAAGTTTGATGGTGGCACTGGTTACAAAGGTGGAGGAAAAAACCCTAGTTGGGAACACAATTATGCTTGGAACAATCCCAAGCATACAGGATATCACCAGCAACGGGACAAAGCAAAGGATGAAAGAAGACCGTCATTTGATCCTAATGGGAGCCATAGACTATGGATTGGGTGGAGGAGAACAAGACGAAAACATGAAAAGATTATAAAACAACAATGGTGGTTGGAACAAACAAATTGCAACCGACAATAGCCCGTTTGGAGCGGTTAGGCCTTCTAGTTAAGTGGTATGGTAAGGACCTAAACTAGGACAGTTTGATAAGATGGTGGCAAGGGTGTTGGGGACAGAAATGCAATTCAAGGCCCTGTCCAATAGGTATTTCACAGTGATCTGTTCGACACAAAAAGACAGGGAATAAATTGAAAAAGGGATATGGATAATGGATGGTTGTGGATTTTATATTCACAGATGGGAGGTAGGGTTCAACCCCCTTCATCATAACATGAAAATATTACAAGATTGGTTTAATCTTCCTAACTCGCCTCTAGAGTTTTGGGAACCTAACATTTTTGAAGATATTGGCAATCATTTAGGTAAATTCGCATGTGCTGAAGAAAGAATTTGTGAGGATGGGATCAACACTTATGTAAGATTATGTGTAGAAAATAGTTTTGACAACTTTCATTGGAGGGAGATCGAGCTCTTCACAAAGTGGGGGAATTGGCTACAAACTCTAACTCGAGATATGTGCCCTAATAACAGCCTAATCAAGACTCTGGGCTGGTAACAACCTACAAAAAACCCAACCAATGAAGGCAAGGGGATTCTAATGCAACATACAGATAATGACTATGCCTCTGGCTCATATATGGCCAATCCAATGGAGAAAACAACAAACATTATTTCAAAGGTCTGGGAGGCAGAACTTAACTCGTTGGCGAATGCAACAACACCAATTGCAAGGGTGGATGGATATGTGGATCAAAGGAAGGAATTGGACTTAAAATATCGGAGGCCCTAGATCTTATTGGCATCAAAATAAATGAAGAGGATATGAACTCTCTAATGGAAGTAGGATATGAATTAGTAGAGTTAGCAAAAGCAGCCAAGAGTGGGTCGATTAATTTGGAAAATGATGGTTTGAATAAGGATTGTGTAGAAGGCCCAAATTTAGAAGTAGATCAAGAATCAAATGAAGATGGAGTATCTCTAAAATCAAGCAAGCGAATTAAGGTCACACATCTAGAGAAATTGGTGCTTGGAGGTTTGGAATTTTTTTAGAATGAAGCAACTAAGATCTCCCCAAATTGTGAGGAGAACAAGAGGGTGAATACCAAATCAAGAGAAACTTAAATGGGATGGTGAGGCTAGTGATAAACTTAAGATTAGCGAAATTTCGAAAGTAGGAAAGGGCGAGCCCCTTCCCAAATAACAATGAAAATTATAACCTAGAATGTCAGGGGCTTAAATGCCCCTAACAAAAAGTGCCTCTTTTGGCATCAAATTGACTCTCTTCAGGTTGATATATGTTTGCTTGAGGAAACTAAATTAGGTAAAAATGAGAAGGAATGCTTTGGTAAAAGAATGAAGTTGTGGAAAATGTTGGGGGTAAATTTTGTGAGTCCTTGGTGGGCTCCTAACCATGTGGAGACCTCAAAGTGTGATAGTCGAAGAAGTTGCTTCAAACAAGCACCGGATTGCATATAAGGTAAGAAGACTAGCTTCAAATTTGTGTTTTCTAGTTATCGAGAATTATGGAGAAAAATAAATATAATTTGTGCAATAACCCAGCTTTTGAATTCTACCTATTAGGTGGGATTTTAATGTCATTCTAAGGGCTGCAGATAAAAAGGGAGGTCTAGGAAGAAAGATGCAATCACAAATTGACTTTGAGAATTTTGTGCAAAGAAACATGCTGATAGAGATTCAAATGGGAAATGATCAATTCACTTGGACAAATAGACAGAAAGGATTTTGTAACATAGCTAAAAATTTGGATAGGTTCATGTGTAAGGGAGACATGAGCAACTTTCCTTATAGTTTGGACTGTAGGATCTCACTTGCTACGGGCTCTGATCATTTTCTTGTGATGTTGGAAATAATGGGGGAAAAAAAACTAGTTAGGTGTCCTTTTAAATTTGAAAATATCTAGTTCATGGATCCAAAGTTTCTGGATCTCATAAGAAAGTGGTGGATGGAATATAGCGTAGGTGGCTCCAAAATGTTCAATGTAGTTGCAAAATTGAAGTTGATCAAGAAGAATCTAAAAATTTGGGATAGAGGTTGCTTTAAGAATATCTTTGAAGAGAAGAGGAAGACAAAGGAGGCTTTGAAGGGACTGAATGAAAGTGTGATAAGGAACAAGATGGACAATGATAGTTTTATTAGAGAAAAAGAATTGTTGAATAAAATGGGTGATTTACTCACCAAGAAAGAGATCTTTTGGAGACAAAAATCTGGAGAATTATGGTTAAAAAATGGAGATAATAACAAAAAATTCTTTCACAACTCCACCAAGATGAGAAGGGAAACCAACAGGATCACAAGCATCAAGACCCCCGATAGTAGAATTTTGGACTAGATAGAAGATGTCAAGGCTGTTACGGTGGACTACTTCTAAAATCTCTTGAATGATTGGGGTGGAACCAAATTGAGTGAAAAACTACACTTCTTTGGTTGCATCCCCAACCTTGTGTCAGAAGCTCAAAATGAAATGTTGAACAAATTTACAAAGAAAGAAGTTAAAGAGGCTCTCTTCTAGTTACATCTAGATAAGGCCCCTAGCCCTGATGGGTTTCCAACGGCCTTCTTTCAGAAATGTTGGGATATAGTAGGCAAGGAAGTGCTTGAGTCTATTGAGGATTCTAGAAGCAAAGGAAAGGTACTCAAGGAAGTTAACAATACCTTCATAACACTAATACCAAAGAAGGATAAACTTGAGACTTTAGAGGAGTATAGACCAATTGCACTTTGCAACACAATATACAAGATCTTAGCAAAAACAATAGAAAATCGGGTAAAGAAGATCCTCCCAGACATAATTTCAGAAGAGAAAATTGGATTTGTTCCTAGTAGATCAATACTAGGTGGTGTCATAATTGCCCAAGAAGCAACATTCCATTCAGGAGGCAAAAAAATAGTCAATGCTGATTAAGCTTGACATAAGGAAAGCCTATGATAAGGTGAATTAGAGATTTCTGTTTAAAGTCGTGGAAGCATTTGGCTTCAACGGTGGTTGGTTGACTTGGATCTTTGATTAGATAGCCTACCCTAGGTACTCAGTACTATTGAATAGCTCTCCAAAAGGTTTTTTCAACGCCTCTTGGGGGCTTAGACAAGGTGATCCATTATCCACCTTCTTGTTTATAATTATGGTTGTAGTGCTTGGTAGATCTTTTACCAAGGCATGGCGGGATGGGACTCAAATAACAATAGGTATGCCAGTTGTTACACATCAATAATTCATTGATGACATTATGCTCCTTGGCACTGCTCATGAAAGAGAGGCTAGAAGCTTCAAAAATATTTTGGAAAGGTACTCAGCTACATCTAGCCAAGAAGTGAGCAAAGAAAAGTCAGAAGTATTATTTTTTAACACAAGCACAGGTAAAGAAATTTAGATCCTAAGAATCATGAAATTCAAAAAAGGTAAACTCCCATGTAAGTACCTAGGGCTACCTCTGGCCAAGGGATTACAACCTAGTAAACTGTGGGACCCTTTGGTAGATAAGGTTAAAAATAAGTTGGCACCTTGGAAGAGTAGATGGCTTTCTTGGGCTGGCAGATTCACGATGCTCAAGTCAGTTATCACGACCATTCCAATATATATGATCTCCTATCTTCCTTTGTCTGCTAGTGCAAGAAAATGAAAAATTTCTTCTGGCAAGGTAACTCCAATCAGCACAAATACCCTTTAGTAAAATGGGAAAAAAATTGTGAAAGGAAAGATGCTGATGAGGCAGGTTTAAAGAATTTTCTTTTGCAAAACAAAGCATTAGGTGAAAAGTTAGTTTGGTCAATGTATACAAAGCAAGAACTCAAATGGGTCAAAATTTTGAAGGAAAAATACTTGGATGAAGATTAAAATGGAATTTTCACCACCAAAACTCTTACAAGAGGGTCAAGAGTATGGAACTTCCTTAGAACCAGCAGGGAGCTTATCACAAATCATTTGACTTGGGAAATCAAGGACGGACAATCAATGCTATTTTGGAAGGATTCCTAGGAAGGTTTTCATAAAATTTCAATAGAATTGACTTGGAACAGGTAAAGATCATTACAAAACAGTTATGGGTTGATAAGGTCAGAGATCACATGATAGTTATAATGGATAATGGGGGCTGTAATTACCAATGGAAGAGTATAAGGAATTTGGGACTAGACATCAAGGTTGTTGAAGCCTTTGAAATGGTGATGGTTGGTTGAACTATTTACATCAGACAGGATCAAGACAAACTTCGATGGAATGCCTCTCCAATAGGGAACTACAATGCAAAGGATGGGTACAAAATTCTAATTGGAAATAGAGTGGGAGAGACAAGGTTACCCATCAAACTTTGTTGGAGTAAAGACTTCCTCCAAAGGCAAGCTTGTTTACATGGGTTGCATCACAAGGTTTGGAGCTCACAATTGATAGGTTCTCAAGAATGGGATACTACGGTCCTTGCAAATACATTTTATGCAAACAAGAAGAGGAAACAGGGGACCATCTGTTTTTAAACTGCTCATTCACACAAAGTTGTTGGCATTGGCTTTGTTCCAAGCTTCAATGACAATCTGCACCCCCTAATAACCTTTTGAACATGCTTGGGAGCTAGCCAGTCCTTCACAAAAATTATTTATTCAAAAGCCTTTAGACCACAAGCCCATCAATGTTGATCTGGGGAATATGTAAGGAAAGAAACATGCGTATCTTCCAGGAGAAAGAGTTGACAAAGCAATCGTTACTAAACAAGATTGAGGTAGGCATAGTGGAAATTGTCAATTCCAAAGTAGGAGAGCTACATAGCAGCAAGGTAAAGTTCATAGAGTGGGATGTAGTAATGAGAAGAATATAACACAGTTTGAAAATTCCCCCATATGTGGGGGATGGTGGAATCAAGACTCGGGAAAATAGGAAGACAGTGTGTTGGACACCTCCCAATGTTGGTTGGCACATGATCAATTTTGATGGTGCCTCCAGGGAAAATCTTGGAACTTTAGGGGCTGGGTGCATTGTTCGGGATTGGAATGGGAAGACTGTTGGTCTATTGGCAGAACCTCTTCTTGTGGGGACTAACAATGTGACTAAGATGCAATCATTGATCCTTGGTCTTAGTTTATGTCTAGAATTGAAGATAAAAAACATAGTAATCAAAGGTGACTCAACACCAGTCATCAATGCCTCAAGAACGAGGCAGATGGTGAATTGGAAACTTGGAGCTAAACTGGAAATAGCTTTAAAGCTTATGGAGTGTTTTGAGCTTGTCATGATGAGCCACATACTAAGAGAAGACAATGTAGATGCAAATCATCTTTCCAACTTGGGAGCAAATGGAATCTTAATAAAATAAATTGTCAACTAGTTGATAGGCCAATTTGTGGGAGGTTGGGTGGGTGAATTTCCACACACAATGTTGTGGAAAGTCTGTTAAAGGTATCAAAAGTTGCAATATGTTTTTCCTTGCAATGGTGGCACACACTCTCTGCCATTTCAATATTTCTTGCCAGGATACAAAGATATCGATTGATTCTGCCATTGCTTTCCACAAACATAATTGTGGAAAGCATTTCCTCTCACTCACCAGTGGGAGTCGTTGTAGCTGCTCAGGTAAAAGTCTAGTTCATTGCTAGAGTTGGTAATAAATTCAAAACTATAAACGTGGCCCATTCTGGCTCAGACGTAGTTCAATTTTTGGTAGGCATGAGTTGGCACTTACTGATGACACCAATGCACATGTGGCGGCCACATCAGTCATGGCACATCTGCGGATGTGGCGTTGGCATCAAATAAGTAATGTGATCATTATTTGCTGTCACTATTTATGATTTGGTCTTTTCAAATAAAGGCAACACAAAATTATTCAGAATGGCGATGTTACGACAGATATTATGTTATGTGTTCACATGTCTTATCACATGTGTTATTTGGCCTTCATATTGGGCACTGGCTATCCAGCCCCAGGAATGCACCCTGCATGGATGCATAGGCATGAATGCTAGCTCCCTCGTTTCTCTCGCCATCCGTGTAAATTCTACAAATTTTTCCTTCTGCCTTCCATAATTTTTAGTGGTAATTGTGCAAGTTGTACGCCCATACTTTCCGGTTGTTTACTGCGCACAACATAGTTTCCCGTTTTTTTACTGCCTTTATGATTTTTTTTTTATATTCTTTAAATATCATTTTTAATATGTAATGTTTTTGTATTTAATTTATTAATAAGCAAAGATTTATTTAATGTTAATTTTTTTTATAATAGTTGTTTTTTAAATAATTATTTTTTTAATAATGTTTTAGATTTTATTTTGTATATAAGAAATAAAGAAAAAATAATATAGACTCTACAAATATTTTAATCATTTTATTTATTATATACAATACATAAATTTTAACGTTTTAAATTATTTTATTTTATTTAAAGAGTATTTTTATTTATTTAAAAGTTATTTTATTTTTATTATTTTATATTTCTTTAAAGAACTATTTTTATTTATTTAGTTTTATTTACTTGTTTTAATTTTAGTTCTTAGGTAAATGTTAAAACTAAGATATTCATTTTTAAAAATAATTAATTATATTTATATAATGTCAATTTATTTTTTAATATTTTATATAATGCAAATTTAATTTTTAACATATTATATTTATTATATATTATATTTATATTAAAAATTACCAAATAAAAATATAATGTAATATATAATTAATATAAAATATATATTATTATATATTATATTTAATAGTAAAAATTATTAAAATACTCTATTATTATTATGGTTAGGGTTAGATTACAATTTAATTAGGGTTAAAGTTCAATGAGGTTGATGGTTCAATTATGGTTAAGGTTAGGTTTAGATTAGTGTGAGGGTTCTACGATTAGTTAAGGTCAAGGTTCTTATAGGTTTATAATTATTGCTATGGTTAATTAGGATTAGAATTACAATTTGCAAGGTTAGGGTTCAATTAGGGTTAGAGTTCTAGGATGAATTAAGCTTAGGGTTCTTATAGGTTTATAAGTATTGCTATGTTTAATTAGGATTAGAATTACAATTTGTAGGGTTAGGGTTAGATTAGTATGAGGGTTCTAGGATGAATTAAGGTGATTGTTAGCTTAGGATTCTTATAGGTTTATAATTATTGCTATGTTTAATTAGGATTAGAATTACAATTTGTAAGGTTATGGTTAGATTAGTATGAGGGTTCTAGGATGAATTAAGGTGATTGTTTGTATAGTGTTACAATTACTATTACAATTCAATAAAGATTATGGTTAGGTTTGACATTATGATTCATTTGGGGTTAGGGATGGGGTTAGCCATTAACTATGCTTATATTTTGGTCAGGGTTAGAGTTCATTTAGTAATATATTAAATATATCATTATAATATTTTAAATATAATAATTTATAGGGAGTGGATCATGGTTAGAATTAAGGTTAGGGTAGGATTAGGGTTAGAATAAAGTTTTAATCTAATTAGGGTTACATTCAATTTTAATATATTATGGGTTGTCCCAAAATATAGATTAATGGTTATAATCACTTTCAATTTAACCCTAATATGAATATAATAATCACTTTAAGTTTAACCCTAATATGAATATAATAATCACAAGAATTATAGTTCAATCTATGATTAGAACTATGGATGCATTAAAATATATTTAATGCTATATTTTAATTAATCACAAGAATTAGAGTTCAATCTATTAATTTAATGCATCCATAATTCTAATCATAGATTGAACTCTAATTCTTGTGATTAATTAAAATATATCATTAAATATATTAATTACAAGAATTAGAGTTCAATCTATTAATTTAATCTATGATTATAATTATGGATGCATTAAAATATATTTAATGATATATTTTAATTAATCATCCCACAAAGCTGGTTTACAATTTCTGGGAGGAACAAATTTTTGCTGAAATCACATATTTTTAGAAAATATAATCATTTAAGCCTTAAAAGGTTCCATTTAAAGAATTCCAATTGAAGAGGGTTTGATCAAACTACCTTAAATAAAACCCCTTGGATAGAACCCCGCTAGTTTTAAACCATACCTATAACAGAAGTCTCCTTTACACCTATCAAAATGTGATAAAAATCACTTTTGATTTACCTTTTGGGGATCAAAATGAATTCATTTAAAAAAAAAATTTGCAAGTATGTAAATCCTATTATAAGCTTCCCAAAAAAGTATAATTTTAAATTTAATTTAATTATTATATTTATTTTATATTTCATGAATGTAGGTTTTTTCACTAAAAATCAAGCTCTTTGTTCTACACATGTGGAAAAATAGCAGATTAATAAAAAAATAAAAAATATTAGTGCACCATATATTGAATTGAAGTCCTTGATCCAACAAAGAAAAATAAATTGAATTTTATATAAAAAAAGTTACTGCTATACCTGGCCACTATGTCTAAATTATAATTGGTTTGAATTCAAAACTTGATTAAAGAAAAATATTCAATAAAAAACTATCTAACCAAGTGGAAGCACTAGATATCAGAGTTACAAATCTAAATTAAAAAGAGTTATAATTTTATCCTTCATGGAAAAAAATTTATGCTATAGGTGAGCTAACTTTTAAAATGTTATTTCTGAAAAACTAGTTTTCTAGGAGATGGAAAAAGAAGTGCAATCTGATTCCAAAAATTTTGAAAAAAATATATTTAGAATCTATAAAAAAAATTTCACGAAACTCTAATTTGCATCATCTTCAAATTCCTCACGGTTTAGCTAAAGTGAAGATTTAGTTAAAAAAATTTATTTCAGTGTCTAGTTTGGCCAAAAATTGTAAACCACTATTGTGGGATTTGTAAGAATTAGAGTTCAATATATTAATTCAATCTATGATTAGAATTATGGATGCATTAAAATAAAATAAAATAAAAGGTTAAAATTTATGTATTGTATATAATAAATACATTACAAGAATTAGAGTTCAATCTATTAATATATATAATTAATGATATATGTTAGTACATTGAACTCTAATTCTTGTGATTAATTAAAATATATCATTAATAGATTGCATATATTTTAGGTTAAATTAATTACAAGAATTAGAGTCCAATCTATTAATTTAATTTATGGATGCATTAAATTAATAGATTGAACTCTAATTCTTGTGATTATTATATTCATATTAGGGTTAAACTTAAAGTGATTATAACCATTAATCTATATTTTGGGGCAGCCCATAATATATTAAAATTGAATGTAACCCTAATTAGATTAAAACTTTATTCTAATCCTAATCCTACCCTAACCTTAATTCTAACCATGGTCCACTCCCTATAAATTATTATATTTAAAATATTATAATAATATATTTAATATATTACTAAATGAACCCTAACCCTAACCAAAATATAAGCATAATTAATGGCTAACGCCATCCCTAACCCTAATCTTTATTGAATTTTAATAGTAATTGTAACACTATACAAACAATCACCTTAATTCATCTTAGAACCTTCATACTAATCTAACCCTAACCTTACAAATTGTAATTCTAATCCTAATTAAACATATCAATAATTATAAACCTATAAGAATCCTAAGCTTAATTCATCCTAGAACTCTAACCCTAATTGAACCCCTAACCTTGCAAATTGTAATTCCAATCCTAATTAACCATAGCAATAATTATAAACCTATAAGAACCTTGACCTTAACTAATTGTAGAACCCTCACACTAATCTAAACCTAACCTTAACTATAATTGAACTGTCAACCTCATTGAACTTTAACCCTAATTAAATTGTAATCTAACCCTAGCCATAATAATAATCGAGTATTTTAATAATTTTTACTATTAAATATAATATATAATAATATATATTTTATATTAATTATATATTACATTATATTTTTATTTGGTAATTTTTAATATAAATATAATATTTTAAAAATTCAATTTGCATTATATAAAATATTAAAAAATAAATTAAAATTATATAAATATAATTGATTATTTTTAAAAATGAATATCTTAGTTTTAACATTTACCTAAGAACTAAAATTAAAACAAATAAATAAAAATAGTTCTTTAAAGAAATATAAAATAAGCTTTTAAATAAATAAAAATACTCTTTAAATAAAATAAAATAATTTAAAATGTTAAAATTTATGTATTGTATATAATAAATAAAATGATTAAAATATTTGTAGAGTCTATATTATTTTTTCTTTATTTCTTATATACAAAATAAAATCTAAAACATTATTAAAAAAATAATTATTTAAAAAAAACTATTATAAAAAAAATTAACATTAAATAAATCTTTGCTTATTAATCAATCAATTAGGGGAGAGGACCCAGTAGTTGTGCATCTAACTTCGCGTTCCTCAAAATCCTACTTGGAAATTTCAAATCACTCCAATTTTTTTACAGCAGCTTACTTGGCAAGTCCCCTGCTTATAACAAAAGTTTCGGGGCCACATCATCAAATATGATGCCACATCAGCATGCTTTTTGTCAAGGTGTCCAAAAAGGCACCGTCTAAACCCCTTACCAATACTTGTGCATTCACATCACCAGTAGTTGAGCGCTGATGTGGCATCACATGATTGGTTGCTTTTTAGATCAAAAGAATACATTTTGTTTAATTATGGGTAGTAAAGTCACAACTATTGGCATTATATAAACAACTATTGACATTATATAAACAACTATTGGGCATTATATTAACAAAAACATTCTCAACTATTGAAACATGCTCAACTACTGGGTCCTCTCCCTATGTCGTGTAGTAAACAACCGGAAAGTATGGGCGTACAACTTGCACAGTTACCAGTAAAAAATAGGGAAGTCAGAAGGTAGATTTGTAGAATTTACATGGACGGCGAGAGAAACGAGGGAGATAGCATTCATGCCCATGCATCCATGCGGGGTGCATTCCTGGGGCTGGATTAGCCAGTGCCTTCATATTGTTGCCTCCCAAGATTGTGGAGTTATAACAAAGATAACAAGTTGGCAATCCGCCTGGCCCGCACAAACATGTACAGTCTAATTATGAAATGAAAAGACCTACACATATTCCTTGGCATTAAATCGATTCACGATGCCAAAGATGGCCAGTTTCGAGGTGGTTATTTCTATCAAGGCCAATATAGAAGCATAAGTGTTTTAGGGGTCTCTAATGGCTGAGCACTCAAAGTTTATAGTAAAGATGTCTGTCGAAACTCTAATGAGCATCAAAGCAGACACTCCAATTCAGCTCGACAGTGCGGTGAGATAGATGGCCTTTCGTGGGGTGGTCACAAATCAACGGTTGAAACACATTCTTGTCAACACCGACTACCTCACTGTGGTGGTGGTAAAATAATATTGGGGAAAGGGTTTCTAGAGAATAAGGAAACCTATCGTGTTGACACCCAAATTGTGTCAAGGTTCCTAGTGGTTCTGTTAGACATACGAATGGTAAAAGCGGAGGCTAGAGCATTAGTGTGAAAGCTCTTCAAAGATGATCTATTAGTGGGTTTAGACAAAATCTTGTACACTACTACTTCTAGGGTAGGCGCACCCCATCCGCACGACTTGACACTTCTACAAATTTTGGGGGAGGTGGTTAAATACTATCCTTTTCTACTGGACTTCATAGGAATGGCACTTATAGAGAACATACAATTGGCTATTGTTGGGGTTAATTATCTGAAGAAAGCATTGCAAATCACTCCTGTGGGTGGCTTCAACTGGGTTTCGGAATTAAGGTCTTTTGCACTAGCTCATAGGTTTCTCTGATATGTCTAGTAGTGTTGGGCGTCCCTATAGTCTATTATACTGCAATGTCATTTGTATAACAAATACAGTTGGTCAGTCATAGTCCTAGGCTCATTCCATAAGATGTCAAGGGTTTCATAGTTCAGTAAGCTAGTATTTAGTTGGTTTAGTAAAGCTATAGTTTGGAAGTATATTTGGTCAGGAGGCTGGTATATGTTGGTTCTGGACTCATGTAGAAATCCACTGCATTTTGAATATCTGCATTGCAGAAGGATGTAAATTTTTTGGTTATTTAATATAAATCTTATCCTTGCGTAGCCAAAAAAAATAATAAACTTGTAATCATAATATAGAAGTATGATGAGGATCATAAACACATAAATATGCTAAGGATCATAAACAGGCATCCAAGAATATGAAAGACATGTAAGTATAAACATGATATTGTGAATATGAAATGTAGGAACATCTTGAAACATGTAAATGTAATTATGAAAATTGCACACTCATGCACTTTTCCCCTGTGTTTTGGGCCCAATTTGATTAAATTATTGTAAATGCAATAATTATCTATCAATTGGTACAATCTTGCATGAAATTGGATTATGACATCACCACACCTAAACCCCTTATCATTGATCCCTATATTTATATTCCTAACCCATAAACCTATTATATATCACCTTGGATCAAATATGAGGGTGTGGACTTGACTCAAGTCACTTTCTAGTCATACATCCGATCCTTGAACTTTTAAAATTAAAAATTCAAATTGCCACCTTTCCCACCACTTCATTGGTAACTTCTAGTTGAATTAGTACATATTATGTTGATTTGTGTGTATAGTTGTATTTAATCACATTCATTCATTCATTCAAAATCATATTAGAATGTGGGAATAAAATCTAGATAAACTACATTAAAAGGAACATACATTATATATTTTATATTCTTATGATGTCATCTTAGGGTCATTGCATACTTTCTTGTTATCCTTGATCATTTTTCTTAGAGTAAAAAATCCAATCCGTTAGGGATTTGACTAAAGGGAACTCGATCCTTCAAATTTAATTGTGTATATTATGCTATAATAGACTTGTGATCTTGAGATCAAGTCCTAATACAAGTTCAAATCTACACTCATGGATATTATTTTTGCACTCATGTAAGTGATCCAAGGAGAAAAATAGTTAATTTGTATGGTTTATGATATTAATATGAATTAAACCTAACATTCATGAACATTTTTGAATCAAATTTTTATACATGTCACATTAATTATCCATCAGAATCTTTTGAGCTAAGTGTTATATTTAGTTTATTATATTTTTGTATTTAATTTAGTAATTATTTTAGTCATCAATCCCAGGTCATTACTGTATGAAAAAATATTTATCATTATGATTTAATTAATTATCCTAAGATAATTTATGTAAATGGGTACATTTATTTCTATACATTATTTACTGAACCTATATTATTTTACATCCTCTATGGTTTGACCCCAAGGACTTTCCTCCTTCCATTAGAGGTTTCAAATCTATTTTTTCTATTGCTTATTTATATCAAATATCAATAAGATTTAATTTTCTTTTCCTATTGGTGATTCATGGAGTTATCTTTCTTTAGGGTTTGTAAGTCATTGTGTGATCTTTTTTCACCCACCCTTATTTTTGCCTCCAAGTTATCATTTTTAGATTTCATTACTTGATGTTTTGTATAATTTTTTTAAATTTGAGAGTGATTTGTAGTGATTCATCCATTCATTTCTCCTATTGATTTTTTTTATACCAAAATATACTAGGGACCTTAATATTCCTTTATAAAGGAGTGTTCATCTAAACTATGACATACCCAATTTAATGATAATGAGGTATTTTTTAAGTACTCATGTTGAGAAAGATTTATATAATCATGAATAATAATAAATGTCACTCTTATTAGATATTTATGCTTTTTGATACACATATTCATGCTCAATACCCTTAACAATTGGCTACTCCTACACTAACATCAACATGTGCACCATTTTACATGAATATTCTTTGTGGTATTATTACTTTTTTGGCTTCTTCCATTGGTATATCATCTCATCCTTCATCCTCTTTCAATCCTTCTCCTTCCATAATCACCACCTCTATGAAAATTACCTCAACTTTATAGTCCCTAGTATGAGTTCTACATCTTCCATTCCTACTTCTAGTGTTGTTGCCACTTTCACCTCCATTGATCCACTCACACCACATCATTCCACACATATAACTACTAGTTTTATTCTCCATATGTATGGTGATTTTATTATTTCTCCCTCTCACCCTATGTCCACTCCAATTTATTATGTGATTCCTTCTTCCATAACCATGACATTACCTCTTATAAAACATCCTCCTTATACTTATTCATTATTTCCTTTGCTCATTATAGCACTATTATTCCTGCCTCTAGCTTGCCATTGCAATCTTGGCAGCCTTAAGAAAAAAGGTGGATGATAAACCTAATAGTAGAGAATTCAATCACATAAAATTATCCACATCAAACACCACTTACCTTTGAGTTTTTTCACATATCCATTTCCTCCTAATTTTTTGGTGCCTACATTTGAGGAATATAATGGAAAAGGAGACCCAAATCCCCATTTGCAAGCTTTCAATGTTGTATGTTTAGATTTTTCACATGATAATATGATCTTAGCCAACTTATTTCCAAGAACCTCGAGAGATTATTATATTTAATAATTTTATTCTTTGACTCCTAGTTTTATACATTATTTTAATGATATACCTATTATCTTTTTGCATCAATTTCAGAATAATATGGTCTAAAAAATATTGGGATCAATAACCAATAATTGATCATTACAAAACCTTAATATTATATAATCCAAATGATAATTATTTTATTGTTATATTTCAATTAAAAAATATAATGAAAAGAAAATGAAATCATACACAATCCAAATGCACATGTGGCACAAGCATTTACATGGAAAATTATTTTGAGAAAATACCCACCAATAAAGAGAGTTAGTAATTGTATTCATGTATTAAAAAAACCCAAATATGACAAGTCTCCATACACCTTACTCAATATACAAACTATAAAGTAAAATATCAAAAATATGCTCATATCATCATGAACAACAAAAACAACTTTTGCATTAACCTATTGCATCTACACCACATACTAGATGTACCCCTAAGTCATCTGTCTAGAATCCCAACTCGCGCAACACTTTGATTGCTAATGAAATACCAAACATCACACAACCATAACATGATTGTACCATGGTTTCATCATGCCATATGTCACTTCAATTGGACATATCAAATGAATAATCAATTAATCTTCTTATATCAATGGTTGTTGACCAAACACACTTTATAGTGAACATTTCTTCTTGTAGTACCATTGAGACCAAATCATAGCTTGCAATAATAGAGACAACACCTTTTATAACCTATAGTAATCTAAAGTATCTCCTAGAACATATACATGTACTCTACTATAATTATGTTTACTCCAACAATGGCACAAGAACAAACTCCATGTCATACATACTCCAATAATTTACTCTATTTATGAGTTGATAGCCAATACTTAATTATACCTCATGTGATTTCTACCATTGTAATATTGGGGTATAAGACAAAACAATGCCAGATTGCAAAGTCTAACTCCACCATATTCTTACCACCTTATTTTCCTACTCTATGATTAATTTATTTTACCAAGAATTAACAAACCCCAAATCTTCTCACTCATGAACTCTTTGCAAGTGAATAGTACACTAAAGTTCCAACCAAAATTAATTGTGAATTTTTTAACTAAATATGCCCAAATATGGAATGATCATATGTCAATGATTATATTATTTTCTTTTAATCATTGTATGGTGAAATTAAGCATCAATTTGATGATAATGAGAAATATTTTTTCTTCCTTGAGGAAATGCTTCCAACTATTAAGAACCATGTACACTTGAGTAGTTTTTCTTCTTTTATGAATACATGTATTCAGCATGAGATCAAATTGCTTGTGAGTAATACCCTTAAGTATAGATCATCCTCTTCTACATCTTTTACTCTTTAATTTTCTAAAATTTCAATACTTTTTCAAAGGGCAATGATTCCAAGGAAATATAGGAAAATGTGCATCAAGTGGCTAATACCTCTAATGCACCTCCTTATAAATCTCAAACCTATAGGTAGTCTACTAAGTTACAAGAACTCTTGGACATTATGCTCCAATTTTTATTGATGTCTAATTCGATTACTATTTGACATACACATCCATTAGATCCAATTGGCTTGGGATACCCAATAATTACAATAGGAGTGTATTTTACAACCTTCATTGAGTTAATGGAAATCACACATAGAGTTGAATAACAATGGAACATAGAGTGTAATAATTGATTGACAATAATATGATTCATAATAAGGTGTTAATAATGGAGGGAATAATTTTTTTCTCATCTTAATCAAAATTTGAAGATTTATACTAATTCATATATGCATCCTTTTAATAACATTAATGCATCTCACGAATAGAAACCTAATTCTATGGATCATATACATGTTTATAAACCTATTGTAGGTGATTATCATATTCATTCAGATGCACACTCACACATATATACTTTTTGGGTATAGTACATTATAGGGATGCATCTTCCTTCCATTCTACTCCATTGATCATATTTTATGAGGAAAGTCCATGTAATAAATATTATGGTTTATTATATATTCATAAAAGTATTAGAGGTAGGTCATCAACTCATTTTCTCATTAATATTACATATCAATATAACATGTTCAATAAAGAGCACTTATTTCAAATTCATATTCAACATCAAGAGTATACATATTTAGGTATATCACCAAAGATGGCTAATGATATTTCAACTGGAACCTTGGGATACTTCATTTTACATTTGATATTTGGTACCTCATCAAGATACACATTGTTAGGACCCATCCTATTTCACCCACCTAAATTTCACTTAAGGGTGTTGGTCTAAGTTTTAATTCCTTTCCATTACTTTCTTAGGTATTTTCCTACACCTAGTTTAGCTTTCTTGGTTAAGCTTAATTAGACTTACTAATAGTAAGTAGGAGTAGTAGTTGTCTCTCTCATTGATATGAGTTACACTTTGCCTATTTAGATATTAAAGGGCATTCATTTCCTAGGGTTACACTTATTAGTAGTTGAGTGGTCCATACTACTCCCCCTTTGCATTGACATACATGCAATCACCAAGCTTTTATTTTTGTCATTCTCTCTTATTCTTGCATTGTATTTTTCTATGTGAGTCACATCGGTTAGATTATTATTTGGTCTAGTGTAGTGTTGTGGCTATCACTATGGTATTATGTCTTGGTTGATTTCTTGCTTATTACAAAATCTAACACCACTTAGGAAATAGAAAATGTTGATTCAACACCACATTTTAGATTTTTCCTTTTTCTAATTGACATATCCTACACTCTTATATATTTTTTTTTCATTTCTACTACCAAAACTAGCATTCACTTAGTTGCAACATTATTTTATCAATGTCAAAGTTGCTAATGGAGCCATTGATATGATTCTCCTTAATTGATTTCTCACTCATTGATCCTTTGGGGATACACAACTCTAACATTACTTTTCTCTGAGTATAAAATTGGATAGATTTAAATATTAGAGTTAATTTTATATGGTAGTGGATTTATTAGTGTTATTATCTAAGTTTAAATATTATAAGATCTATCTATAATTTACATACAAACACATAAAATGTTTATTTATCAATATTAACTAACTTAATACTTAAGCACAATAATATTACCATCATAAATATACAAATTGACATCTAACAATATGAATATAGTCATAAGAAATAAATAGCATCTTAAAATAATATTATTGAGTAAAATCCATCTCGTTCATAATTAAAATATAATAAATTTAGTACTTATCTAAATCATAACACTTAGAAAAGTCATTCTCACCCTAATGGTATTTAGCCCTTGTAGCTATGAAACACTCTAGAGAACCTATGTAAAAATATAGAATGTTCCTGCATGCACTACAGTTATGGCTATGTGTCAAAGACCTATCGAGGACAATCCCGAGTGTACTTTGTACCTTGATTTGGACACCCTCTATGTGCCCCCTTCTCTAATGCCCATAGCCCACCAAACCAACTTCTTCCTTGAGTGATCTACATGCCCTGTCCAAGTCTCATATCAATGATTTATATAATCCTTTAGGGTTTATTTTCAAACCATCACACCCTTTCACAAATATTGCCTTTAATTATTATTTAATAAATATAACTATTTCTCTCTTTTAAAGGAGTTTTAGTAAATATTCTTCATTACTCTCCATTTTAACCCTAGGATCATATTATCCTTTATTTTTCTATCTCCTTTTAATGTTTTTATAATTTTAATTTCACTTTGGGGATTTTTTTTATAACAATAACTACACTCCTCTAAATTAAAATTCTTGGTATAACAAGTATTCTGACCAAAGTGTCTCATTTTTGTACATGGGTTTTGCACATACCTTCTACACTTCTTTAAAATTCCCATCCTCTACATACAATTCCTTTATGGAGTTAAATCCCATAAATTCCACATGCCTTTTATTTAACAAGATACATCTTCTACTAAGTTCATCCACCTTAATTAGATTTCCCACTTCTATTCTTTAAGATAAATGACTAACTTTACAATAATTTTATCCATTTTATATGTCTCTAATTCAACTTATCCTACTTATTTTGAATTGCAATGCATGATGGTTTGTATACAATACAATCTCTTTAAAAAATTACAGTGCCTCCACTATTTCAATGCTTACACAATTACACAAAATTCACAAACATACAAATTTCTTCTTGTGTGTCATTCATTTTCTCACTAAAGTATTTGTCATGCTTGCATTTGTAGCTCAATATTACACCAATGGTTGCACCACTCACATCACAATCCATCATAAACGCTTTATTGATATTAGGTAGCACCAATATTGGTTATCTCGCCACCTTCTTTAATTAATTGAATCTATGTTCATCTTCCATAGTTTAGACAAGCTCCTTCTTATCACACCTCATAGCCTATGTGAAAGGAGCACAAATCCTATTGAAATTATATTTAAAATTCTATTATAAGCTCACCAATCCATGAAATTTTTGTGCTTAAAAAGTATTCTTTGTTGGTGGTCATTGAAGGATAGCTCTCACCATCTTAGAATCCATCTTTAATGTATTGTGAGATATTAAAAATCCTAAGTAACCAACTATGCCTACATTAAGTTATATTTTTTAAATTTTCAGAAAAATTCTCCTCACACGAACATTGCAACACTTTTCTAAAGCATAAAATTTGCTCTTCCTTAGTCCTACTAAAAATAAAAACTTTCAAATAAACAATGACAAACTTACTAAGAGACAACTTCAACATTTTATTCATCAAGCACATTAAAGTCATTGGCATGTTAGTCAAACCAAAAATCATCACCAACCACTTATACAATAAATCCTTTATTTCGAAAGCACACTTCCATTCATCATCTTATTAGTCCCTGCCTATTTATAGGCGGAGTCTAATGTAATCGATTGAGTCAAAAGGAAATTTTAATTGTTTCTTGGGAACCGAGCGCGGATATATGCAGCGTTTATCCAAAGTTTTGTTTTTTAGTTTAATTTGCTGGGAAAGAAATTAGTTTTTATCTTCACGTCTATTGGCCAGTGCCTTATTTCCTGGGGGGTTTAATTAATTAGTAATAATTTTCAATATTGTATCCAATCATCGGGAGAGGGAAAAATATTAAGCTTCTATCCCTAATGTTTTTTCTGGTTTTTCGAAGAAGGGCACATGGATGAGATGGGCGCGTGGCTGCATTCTTCATCGCGTCAGGTGGCATTCTTCTTGTTACGTGTCTTTCTTCATGGCATCTACGATTTTTGGTTCATTCAGGAGTTGTCCGGATGAAACCTCTCTCTAAAGCCTACTTGCCGACGCTAGAAATGACTGTCTAGTGTTCATGTTCCTGGGTTTGGACTTGGAGGTAGGGTTTGGAAGCGATTCTGAGTCTTCTTCTTCGATGCAGTGAGCATTTGAGGTAAAATATTACAGTAGTTTCTTGCTGTTGAGGGTTGTTTTGCAATGCTAGTTTTATTTTAGATTGGTGGAAGGCATGGAACGGCTGAAGCCGTGAGACCAGATTCTTTGACGCATTTACTCAGATATTTTACTGTTTTGTCAATGCTATTTGAAGTCTCCATAGCTTCTTCCAAAGCATTTGTTTTAGGCTTTTTCCCATGGGAGCAAGGCATTGAGATGTTTGATAGAATGATTTGGTAGAGATGTATGGAAAATGTGGTGGCATGGACAAAACAATGGAGTGTTTGGGAAAATGTTTGAAATGAATGTCTGGTGATCATTCCATGCCTCCACCATCCCATCCAACGTTTGCTATACGCAGGTTGCAATTCTCAGACCCAGTATTTTTATATCTACTTTTCATTTATTGTGAATAGATTGAAGTGCAGAGAATTCTGCCTTGTTAGGGTTACATAATATTTTTCGTGCAAACGCTACATATTTTCCTGAAGTGCATGAGATATTTTGTGCAGATTCTTGAGGTAAGTGGCTTGCCATAGTTTCGACAAGTTTTATTTTTATGAGTTGCAAGAATTGTAGTTTTCATATAAGGGTTTGTTCTGTAAATTCTGGTAGCTATAAAAGCCTAGTATTTTTTTGAAATTATTTGTCATGTTTCATTAAACCCTTATCATATAAAGGCCAAGCGCACCCTTATGAGGTCCCTGTGTGAGTTCTAAAGCTGTCACAAAAAAATTTCCCCTGCAAAATGAACAGACTCTATGAACTTCTCTTGGCTATCTGTCAATGCAAATTTGGTGAAATCTATAATGACATGGTAACACTTTTACATGATCTCTCATGTCCCACTAATCTCTTAAAATTGCAATTCACGTTCCTTGTCTGTGCTATCACATTTTGCATTCATGTGTAAAAGGGAGCTCAAGAATTAGTAGCTCTAAAACCCCAATATTTTTAGATCTACTTTTCGTTTATTGTGAATAGATTGAAGCAGTAGCTGTGGAGAGATTGGCTTTGGTCCATCCCATTTTTTAAAAGAATTCTGATGCACTAGGGTTATGCAATATTTTTCCTGCAAACTCTATCCTTTTTTTCATCAACACGATGATTGCATGAAACAATCTATGCAAAATCTTGAGGTATGTCATTTGTCATGGTTTCAAGGTGTTTTACTTTTATGAATCTGTACACAGCCAGATCATTTTTTATTTTGTTTCAGTTTTTGTTTCATTCTAAAACAATTTTGTTGCAATCTAGTAAATGAAGATAGTCTGGCTATGTGTGAACATATTGCTTTTACAGCATCAGCCGCAGCTGGTATTCATTAAATACTGGTGGGTGCTATATATTAAAAAAAAAAATTTGCTATTACTTTTACAAATTTATAGGGCTTAGAAATTTTCCACCAGAATTTCTTTGACGCATTTTTCCAAACATTTTACTGCCTTTTCTAAGTTTTTTCTCACTATTTTGCTTAGATAGATTTCTTTAGAGCATCCATAGCTTGTTCGAAAGCATCTATTTTAGGCTTTTATCCTTGGCAGCAAGGCACTGAACTGTTTGATAAAATGCTTTGGTAGAGATGTATGAAAAATGTGGTGGAAAAATAGGGGTAGTTGTCAAACAGAATTATGACGAAGGAAATTAGACATACACTTTTCAATCCCTAAGGTATGAGAGATGTACCCTACTTTTCTGTGTTTTTGGATTATCAATTATTGTTTACTTTGTGTGACCTGGTCTTTTCTATTGTCAAAGATTGTTTATTGACTATTTACTTTCTCTTGCTAATGTACTTTCCTTTTGGTTGATTCGTCACATTTTTTTTCAGATTGCCACTATTGTATTGCCTTTTGCTCTATTGGTTATCTAGATTGTCTCCTTTATCTAGCTGAAGTGCTCTATATTTAATAAATTACATTTAGTTTCAGCTCTCCACAATTATATCAATTTACCTGGCTTTATGAAATAAGGCTTTTTGATAGTAAAATTGAAGAGTGTCAGAAATGAAAATGAATTTTCAGGATTCATTTTGTTTGCTTCAACATTATCTCTAGAATTTTTTTTTAGCTTTAGCCCTGTTTGTATATTGCTTGAGAATGAATCTAAAATTTGCAACCTCCTGAACTATATGATTGTCGCTATAATTTTCCATTTAACAATTCCTTCCATCCA
This sequence comes from Sequoia sempervirens, assembly GCA_007258455.2. Lineage (NCBI taxonomy): Eukaryota > Viridiplantae > Streptophyta > Pinopsida > Cupressales > Cupressaceae > Sequoia > Sequoia sempervirens. The sequence continues at coordinate 57,518,636 of VDFB02109042.1, forward strand.
TGCTTGCCACCCATATTCATCATTCATTACATGGATATCATGCTTGATACTTGGCCAAAGCTTTAGCAACTTTGACAATAGTAAAGACCCCTAAAATGTGTGCTCTATCACTATATCTTTGTGTCATGGAGTGCACCATCTATATTCATTTCTCATTGATGTTGTGCTCATTATAATGTCCATAGTCCTCTAAACCTCCCAAATTCCAACCTGTCTTCTATAGACTAATTTTAGTGGGTTGTTCACAGTTGAACCCCTCCTTTATAGACTGTCATAAAATTATGACTATCGTTTGGATTCTTTATCTTGGCTATATTGTCATATAACTTGAAGTGATTGTCACTATCATCTGCAAACTGTTATCTAGGTTTGTGTCTATGATATAGTTGTAAACATGGTGTCTCTATTCACTCCTTAAAGATTGTCACTTATGCAATCAGATAATCATGTCATGTTAGGTTAACTACATAAGTTTCCTTGCATATGGGCTTTAGATAAAGGAACTATCTATGATACATGGATAACTTATGCCTCTTACTGTCATGTAACTACTTACTTCCCTGTGCTCACTTTGCATACCCAGATCACTTTTTGATTGTCCATGTATGGGCTGATACGCTTCATGCTACTAGATCCATTCACAATCAACACTATTCCTCCACTTCTGCAAGCATTTCTAAGGATGGTCACAAACTCACAGTATTCGGCTCTAACATGGAAGTTTATTTTGGTTGGCCTCAAACTTAAATCGCCCCATTCTCTTCATTCATTTTGTTCTCTGCTTTCTTGCTACAGGTTTATATTACTATATGTCACCATGTATGTGATGGTGGAAGTAAATACGCTTGTAATACTGCTAAACTATGAGGGCTTCTCATATCACATGTTTTTGTTTTCCATGGCTTTCTACTGGTGATGCTATGATTTGAGTAAATGCTGGAATTTATACTCTTCTTTGGCAACAATACTCTTGATTTTATGTTATGTTTGCAGTTTGCTATTTTAATTTTTTAATTTATTTTAACTAATTTTATCATTGCAAGAAATGCCAGTCTGGTAGTTGTCTGCACATATTTTTATTTTCATATATTTCGCAGTCTATGTTTTGAGACTTAGTTGCGATCTGACCATATATCTAAACCCCACAATAGTTTTTGACTGTTGTAGATGAGATGGCAATTCATTTGGAAGGGAGGGTAGATGTAGGTGAGATTTCTGACCAAGTACCATTGTAGAATGCTTAGACCAATGTCATTCTAAATTTGATGTCTCTGAAAATCCGACTCAAATTCTTATTAACAAAAGCAATTCCAGAATTTTCTTCTATCAAAGTTCTGTACAGGAAATGCTAGTAGAAATAAAATGCTAAACTGTTTTGGATTCTATTCAAATTTTCTTCATGACTGTCTTTATCCCTGTTAGGAAAATCAAATGCAGTATCCTTCAGGATGCTTCTACAATCTTTGTTGAATTTTACATTGAATAATTTATTTTGTCTTGAATCTCTCTTTCCGATTAGTGTCCAAGTGTGCATCACATTTAAAGTGTACTTGTGCCAATCTTAAACAAATCACTGCAATAGATATGCAGTCCATTCATTCAACAGTCGTGCAGTTTAGAGTCTTGAAATTATCATTGCAAGAAATGCCAGTTTGGTAGTTGTCTGCACATATTTTGATTTCCATATATTTCGCAGTCTATGTTTTGATACTTAGTTGTGATCTGACCATATATCTAAACCCCACAATAGTTTTTGACTGTTGTAGATGAGATGGAAATTCATTTGGAAGGGAGGGTAGATGTAGGTGAGATCTTGGTTCTATGGATTGCTACATCGATATGTGTTAAATTGTTAATAGGTGAAGCAGTTATCTTAATAAAGGTGTGATAAAATGTAATGTATCAAGACCCTTTTTCATTTGAGATTAGCACTAATAGTATGGTTATATATTGACTACTGCCTCTAATATCTCAACACCATATTTGCCATAGCCGCATTCTGCTTGTATCCCTTTGATTGACACTTCAGGATACTCTGCCTAGATAGAATTTCCTAGCAATATATGTGGGACCATTTGTATTGCATTTGAGTATTATGAAACCAAATGCATTGTTCAGATTTCTTTGTAATAATTCCTTTGTAATACTCTTTCTATGTACAAATAATTCCTTAGTTTATAGGCATGAATTCCATGCATGTGAAAGCAATATGCAGTGACGCGCCCATGTTGTCCATGTGCCCTTCTTCAAAAAATAGACAAAACATTAGGGATAGAAGCTTAATATTTCACCCTCTCCCGATGATTGGATACAATGTTGAAAATTATTGCTAAATAATTAAACCACCAGGAAATTGGGCACTAGCCAATTATTAATTTTCTTCCCTGCAAAATAAAGGGAAAAGTAGAACTTTGGATATGATGTAGCGTTAATCCAAATTTTTGTTTTCTCGTTTATTTTGGTGGAAAAAATATTGCTCTTTATCTTGGCTTTCATTGGTGTGGCTAATTTCTTGAGGTTTTAATTATTTAGTAATAATTTTAAATATTCTCTCCAATCATCCAGAGAGGCATGTGTCGTTCCTTGAAGAAACAAACAAAACATTGGGAAAACATTTGTAATACTTAAGGCAGGAGACTAATGTAATCGATTGAGCCAAAAGGCAATTTTAATTATTTCTTGCGAACTGAGCGTGGATATATGAAGCATTTATCTAGAGTTTTGTTTTTTAGTTTAATTTGCTGGGAAAAAAATTAGTTTTTATCTTCACATCTATTGGCCAGTGCCTTATTTCCTGGGGTGTTTAATTGCATTACGCCGGAAGCTGCTTGAGCCTTCTTAAAGAAGGTCCACTTGTGTTTCATATAACTAGTGTTGCATTTTGAGAAATAGTCAACTCCACTATGTATGCTTCCACATTTTGCATATGAATAGTGCAATGATGAGTAGCTTGAACCTGCTGAGGAGAATGGTGTTGTACCATGCATTTGCAAAATATGGATTCTATAATCCTATTTGCATTATGACAGCAACTCATTCTTCTAAATAGGTTCAGTTTGTCCATCGTTGCAAAAAGTGGAAGCATAGACATATTCCATGCACAAATCAGTAGTTCCTATGGCCATGCGGCAAGCAAAAAATAGCTTTACTACCCATAGGTGTAAGGAGAGAATTGGCAATGGTATGCAAAATTTTGCCTCTTATTTTGCAAGTTCCTGGTGAATTAGCATATTACAATATATTTGATATTTTCAGCTGACTTGTTTGATATTGTTCAATACATTTGTTCTAGATTCTATAACAGAATAAAAAAGACCATGCGGATGCCATGCAACAATCAGAAAAATTTTATGGACATAGACGAAGAACAGACCAGCTTCATTGTGCAAAGGGCAATAGACACATTTGACAATGGTACACAAATTTTCCTAGATCTCGCTTTGGAGCATTTTCCTGTACCAACATACAAAAGTACATTTGAAAATTTCAATTTACCTATGTTGTTTGTTGTTTCCCATATGGACTTTGTTTTCATGCAAATTAATATGACAATTGATATATTCACGGGGAAGTTTTCTTCTCGTTTTTAGCTTTTCCCAATCTAATTTTTGGATTTTGTACATGCTTAAATTGTTACAGGTACTTGTTCTTCTGACAAGCACTTGTTGCTGTTTGGAAATAGATTTATGAAGCTTTGGATCAACACATCTAAAGGTGGTGTCAAGCATGAAGGATTCAAGCTATTGGCATCAATCTTTAAACCCCTTTTGCATTTGCTATGTTAGACCATGTATTCTTTTGTAGAAGATATAATTGTACATAGATTCAAATACTGTAAGCAGTAACAATTCTAACTTAATGCTTTTCTTAGGATTGTATAGTACATGCACAATGAAAAGAAATTGTTTGTTGATTAGTCACTAATTTTAAACTTCCTATCATGTTGCAGGTTCAATTGCAATAAGCAACAATACAGAGACTATGCAACACCTACTTACAATTTGTGTTTGTAGTTACCGTATACTGTTCCTTGACAATTGTTCCATATTGGGCATATGGATTGAGCAACTCTACCTATAATTCTTGTATATTAGGACATATGCAATTAATGATAGACCTATATATATATATATGGGCTAAATGTTTTGTGACTGGGTCTTGTATAACATGGATTCTGCACTTATACCTAGTAGAATTATGCTCAATTTGTAAGCAACTATTTGGATGCAACAATCATGTAAATACTCAGCATATTGACCAAAAAATGCTCGTTGCATCCTTGTCACAAAAAGTGAAGAGAATTACAAATACTCTTCCACCACCAGACTTTGCCTATTATACATTTTCCTAACTATTAGTTCCTCCCTTCCATTTATTGGTCATTATTAAGTTATTCTATTCCTTTTGCCAAATATATGCTCAAATGCACTGATAATAAAATGTTGCTTTTGTTCTATAGGAGCTGGGGTGCGTCAGTATTCTGCATTAAGTCATAATCTAAAAGCTTCCACATCACTGTTCTCATCGACGTGAGTAATTAATGATCATGACTATTCTATTGTGGCCTTTTTAAAATATGCATTTCATTCGTAGACAGCTTCAATATAGGTTTTGTTTTACTCATATGCATTGCCAATTAATTGTTGATTTTGTTTTCTAGGGCGTACACTACATCTGCTATTAACATACAAGGATATTGTTACACCCCTTGTAGACTTGGTGACGAAGGTGTGTAGTAGAATACTAAACTTATTTCTACTTCACTTGCTTGCAAAGAAAAGAAAAATTATATTCAATTGCATTCAACAGTGCAAGTTTCACATATTGCTTAATAGTCATTGTACTACTAAATAGTCACAATACAATCTATTTTTTTGCTGAATAGACATTGGACTGCTAAATAGTCACAATACAAGCTGCCTTGTAGCCAAAAAAAAAACCCTGTTTGGGCAATATGGTCATAAACAATCCACCCAAAAAACAAGAACTCCCCCTACAGCCAATTGATGTGGAGACCTACACCTCGAATACTAAACCACATTTTACATCAATTGATGAAGCTCTCCACGATGCACATTGTTTCTGAATCGATACATTCAACTACAAAGTAGGTGATTTCCTATTTGACATGATACATGTTTGCTTCACTCTCGCTATTCTCCAAATCAGCTATGCAATGGTCTTGTTGACCATTTTCTACATCGCCTTCGCAATGACTACACCATAGCTTCAAGTTCCTACGAAAATGACTTGCATCCAACATTCCTTAGGCAATTGCATGTTGTAGAAGAAAAAAACACATACCTGCGTAGAATGAGGCTTTCAGCCACAGAGCATAATAGCAATGGTGAAACTGGGCTTTGGGGTGACACATTTTGTTTAAAATGGCTAGCACATTGGTTGGACATACCAATATGCATTTGGTCTGCAAGGTTCAAAACAAGGTACTTGCATTTCAACAAGGACGGATGCAATCCTATGATATCAATTCTTTTCCATGATACAAATCCTGCTGCTGGACACTTTGAACCTGTGTTTTCACGAGTAAACACGTACAATTGCATTCAAAATGTTCAGTGACACTTGGCAAACAACACTTGGAAAATACATATTGCAGTTTCAAGAGCACTTGGACCACAATTGCAAATGCATTTGATACACTTGGCCTTTGTAGGCTTGCAACATTTTCCGCTACATGTGGCAAAAGCATGTTTGCAGCCATAGCTTTCCTAGTTGATGAACACTTTGATCCAATTGCTTTGCGATTATTCATGGCCCAGTCATTAGCAAATGCGTTGGCAGTTGAGAACAAGTATGTGTTGACATGCTTTAGCTCTTCTGGTCAGCATACCATAGCAAACAACAATCGTCTATTGTGATTTCAATCATTAGTTTCCAACATTGGAATACCATATGTACAAAGTGGCCTTGAGGGGACTGAATTTTGCATATTATGGCTCTCGCACATATTCCAGGCAACAATACATGTATGGAAAGCATCTCCATCGCTTGGTTCAAAAACATACAGAAATAGCAAAGAGCCAGTGAAGAGCTTTAATCTGATTTTCTTTGTAGACAGCTCAAATCATCATCATTACGAACCACTTCAGCAAAAACAATAATTGACTCATCACATGCCTATTAACAGTTCCGTTGCTGTTCAATATATGACAAATGACTTCAAAATTGCATCTAGTCCTACATTTGAAGGCAACCTAATAGTTCCAAAAGCATTGTGCAGTTGTCAATCAGATGCTTGCACTGCATCGCACTCCACTTCCACGTACAATATTGCAAGAGACAATACAACTAGTTACATTTCAGCAAGTCTAGATCATAAAAGAACATGAACTTTGCCCATCTCAAACCTACATGTTCGTAACTCTTTACGATGTTTGAAAGCAGCAATACGTGGCATAGGTCAACAATGAATGGGCATGCGAAATGAGCAAACAGCATTCAAAGATGCTCCAAACCAAATATACAGCAAAAAAAATTTATGGACATAGACGAAGAACATACCAGCTTCACTGTGCAAAGGGCTATAGACACATTTGACAATGGTACACAAATTTTCCTCTCTCGCTTTGGAGCATTTTCCTATACCAACATACAAAAGTACATTTGAAAATTTCAATTTACCTATGTTGTTTGTTGTTTCCCATATGGCCTTGTTTTTCATGCAAATTAATACGACAATTGATATATTCACCAGGAAGTTTTCTTCTCTTTTTAGCTTTTTCCAATGTAAAATTTGGATTTTGTACATGCTTAAATTGTTACACGTACTTGTTCTTCTGATAGGCACTTGTTGCTGTTTCCAAATAGATTTATGAAGCTTTGGATCAACACATCTAAAGTTGGTGTCAAGCATGAAGGATTCAAGCTATTGGCATCAATCTTTAGACCCCTTTTGCATTTGCTATGTTAGACCATGTATTCTTTTGTAGTATATATAATTGTACACAGATGCAAATACTGTAAGTAGTAACAATTCCAACTTAATGCTTTTCTTAGGATTGTATAGTACATGCACAATGGAAAGAGATTGTTTGTTGATTAGTCACTAATCTTAAACTTCCTATCATGTTGCAGGTTCAATTGCAATGAGCAATGACACAAAGACTAAGCAACACCTACTTACAATTTACATTTGTGGTTACCGTATACTATTCCTTTACAATTGTTCCATATTGGGCATATGGATTGAGCAACTCTACCTATAATTCTTGTATATTACGACATATGCAATTAATGATAGACCTATATATATATATATGGGCTAAATGTTTTTCGACTGGGTCTTGTATAACATGGATTCTGCACTTATACCTAGCAGAATTATGCTCAGTTTCTAAGCAACTATTTGGATGCAAGAATCATGTAAATACCCAGCATATTGACCAAAAAATGCTCGTTGCATCCTTCTCACAAAAAAAAGTGAAGAGAATTGCAAATACTCTTCCACCCCCAAACTTTGCCTTTTATACATTTTCCTAACTATTAGTTCCTCCCTTCCATTTATTGGTCATTATTAAGTTATTCTATTCCTTTTTCCAGATATATGCTCAAATGCACTAATAAAATGTTGCTTTTGTTCTACAGGACCTGGGGTGCGTTGGTATTCTGCATTAAGTCATAATCTAACAGCTTCCACATCACTGTTCTCAACGACGTGAGTAATTAATGATCATGACTACTGTATTGTGGCCTTTTAAAAATATGCATTTTATTCCTAGACAACTTCAATACAGGTTCTATTTTACTCATATGCATTGACAATTAACTATTGATTTTGTTTTCTAGGGCGTACACTACATCTCCTATAACATACAAGGATATTGTTACACCCCCCCTATAGACTTGGTGACAAAGGTGTGTAGTAGAATACTAAACTTATTTCTGCTTCACTTGCTTGCAAAGAAAAGAAAAATTATATTCAATTGCATTCTACAGTGCAAGTTTCGCATAGTGCTAAATAGTCATTATACTGCTGAATAGTCACAATACAACCTGTCTTTTTTGCTGAATAGTTATTGCACTACTGAATAGTCACAATACAGGCTGCCTTCTAGCAAAAAAAAACCCCTATTTTGGCAATATGGTCATAAACAATCCACCCAAAAAACAAAAACTTCCCCTACAGCCAATTGATGTGGAGACCTACACACCAAATACTGAACCACAATTTACATCAATTGATGAAGCTCTCCACAATGCAAATTGTTTCCGAATCGATTCATTCAACTACAAAGTAGGTGATTTCCTATTTGACACGATACATGTTTTGCTTCACTCTCGCTATTCTCCAAATCAGCTACACAATGGTCTTGTTGACCATTTTCTACATCGTCTTCGCAATGCCTGCATGACAGCTTCAAGTTCCTACGAAAATGACTTGCATCCAACATTCCTTAGGCAATTGCATGGTGTAGAAGACAAAAACACATACCTACGTAGAATGAGGCTTTCAGCCACATAGCATAATAACAATGGTGAAACTGGACTTTGGGGTGACACATTCTGTTTAAAATGGCTAGCACATTGGTTGGACATACCAATATGCATTTGGTCTGCAAGGTTCAAAAGAAGGTACTTGCATTTCAACAAGGACGGATACAATCCTATGATATCAATTCTTTTCCACGATACAAATGTTGCTGCTGGACGCTTTGAACCTGTGTTTTCACGAGTAAACACGTACAATTGCATTCAAAACATTTAGCGACACTTGGCAAACACATATTGCAGTTTCGAGAGCACTTGGACCACAATTGCAAATGCATTTGATACACTTGGCCTCTGTAGGCCTGCAACATTTTCTACTACATGTGGCGAAAGCATGTTTGCGGCCATAGCTTTCCTGGTTGATGAACACTTTGACCCAATTGCTTTGCAAATATTCATGGCCCAATCATTAGCAAATGCATTGGCAGTCAAGAACAAGTATGTGTTGGCATGCTTTGGCTCATCTGGTCAGCATACCATAGCAAACAACAATCCTCTATTGCAATTGCAATCATTAGTTTCCAACATTGGAATACCATATGTACAAAGTGGCCTTGAGGGGACTGAATTTTGCATATTATGGCTCTCGCACATATTCCATGCAACAATACACGTATGGAAAGCATCTCTATCGCCTGGTTCAAAAACATACAGAAATAGCAAAGAGCCAAAGAAGAGCTTTAATCTGATTTGCTTTGTAGACAGCTCAAATCATCATCATTACGAACCGCTTCAGCAAAAACAACAATTGACTCATCACATGCATATTAACAGTTTCGTTGCTGTTCAATATATGGCAAATGACTTCAAAATTGCATCTAGTCCTACATTTGAAGGGAACCTAGCTGTTTCAAAAGCATTGTGCAGTTGCCAATCAGATGCTTGCACTGCATCGCACCCCACTTCCACGTATAATATTACAAGAGACAATACAACTAGTTGCATTTCAACAAGTCTAGATCATAAAAGAACACGAACTTTTCCCATTTCAAACCTACATGTTCGTAACTCTTTACAATGTTTGAAAGCAACAATACGTGGCATAGGTCAACAACAAATGGGAATGCGAAATGAACAAATAGCATTCAAAGAAGCTGCAAACCAAATATACAGATCTTCAGAACTTGGTAATTGTACAACAAATACAAGCAAAGAATTGATACACAACCAGAGAATGAATTGTCTGAAAGCAAACATTTCTTCAACAGAGGCCTGCCACTCAAACATTGCAACTGCCACACTCTCTCCGTTAACTGAAGCAACTGCCCATATTGAAACAACAAACAACAAATGCAGGCTTGGGCAGCATCTTGGCCATGAACAGCCACCGCATTTTTTAAAAACAAAACAGAAACCTGCAGCAACACATTCACTAAATGATGTAAGCAAATGCCTGCAACCGAAGACATCTACACCAAACACAAAGAAAAAATCAACATCACATGAGACATTGCACTCTCTTAAAGCTAAAATGCGTAATCAAAACATAGCACACAGAAGCATTGCACAGACAACAAGTTCCACTTCTGTTCCACATAGTAGCAACATCACAAGTAAAAAACAGTCCTCCAATAGTAGTCCAAATCCAATCCATCAACAATCATTAGATTCTATGAAAAAGAAAATGCAACGCCCACAAGTGCAATGTCTTTTGCATATGCAAAATCGAAATCAGGTATGCACCACAAGTACAGACCTACCGGATCAGCAATCATTACATTCTCTTAAAAGATAGATGCGCACAGCAGGTAAACATCATACTTTTCACATGCCAAATCTGAAATGTAGATCGTTTGCATCTTCTATAGTCCAGAACACAATCGCTAGTGATCGACAAACAAAAAATAAATGGAAATTTACAAAACCGAACACAATAGAAAAATCCATTGACAGATACTTGCAAAGCATAAATGACACACCTACACAACCATGTTGCCTTTGCGATATGCTTCACTTTCAGCAAAATATGCGCAAGGTTGATCATGCACTTGCTCAAGCTTTCTCTTTGCTTCCTATTCCAACTAATGAAAAAACATTGGCAGTTGGCCAATCCATTTGTAAACAATGCACAAAGGCTATTTTAAATGCAAAGGTTCCCTGTTTTGCTACACCTTGGAGCATAAGACGCAATGCAGCAATAGATGTTGTTCAGTCACTGACCTCCCTTGAAGAAAGACTTGTGTCTTTGCGCATTGCTTTTGCACAGATCAAGCAACTAGGATATAAGCGAGCACAATATGGATTGCTTGGGACAATCATCAATGTTCCAGTGGATTTTGATAAAGTGCAACAAGCATTGCCTAGGCAACTAGATGAAAATACAACAGTCGCAGTTAGACTAAAACGGAAGCTACAATATGACAATGCATATGCACAAGGAAATATTAGACTTGCTCTTGTGATGAATGCTTTAATGACACTATCAAGAACACCATTGTACAAAGAACAAAACATCTCCATAAATAAAGACTGGGAAGAGCAATTGGCAAAGAGAACAGCAAAATTGCATATAGATACTGAAACAGAACCAAGTATGGACAATGAAATGTCTGAAGATGATCATGAACCCGTATCTGAATCAGTTATACATTGGTTCAATGATGCACATTCAATCAAAGACCTTGACACAACCATCATTGAAATTGCACCATCTGAAGGGTTTAAACCTCTTGGCATTTTCCAAGACACATACGCAGAGGAAATGAACTTCCCAACTTTGTTCTATGGTTCAGCTCGGCCAACTGACATGACTAAAAGCTTAACATACCAAAAGATAGCAAAATGGGAGCTTATGCATAAAGACAATGACTTTGCAACACACATAACAAATATTTTCTTCAAAGCCATCAAGATAATTATTCGCCAAGTATCTTCATTGGCATGGATTTGCATAAGAAAAACTGAATTAAAGGATAGAAAGTTAGTTGCAAAGGATTTCCACAATCCAGCTACCCTAGAGAAAATATTAAGATCTCCATTAGGTTACAGAACATTAAAAAGCATCCGCACCTCACCAGACTACCTAGAAAACACCAAAAAAAACACATTTGCAATGATAAGACAATTGGGACCTCCAACATTTTTTGTAACATTGACAAGTGCTGAGCACTTATGGGAACCATTGTGCAGAGCTCTACAACAAATATCCATTCAGCAACAAACCAACTCCAATGAAAGTATAGAGGATAGGGTTCTGGACTTTGAAATCAGAAAGAACCCAGTAATTTGTAGTCGGTATTTTAATCATAGAATCAATGCATTTCGAAAAATGATGCTAAAAAACCATGAGCTCTTTGGCCAGGTCATGGACTACTCTTTTGTGACAGAATTCCAAAACCGAGGCAATGAACATGTTCATTTCTTGCTATGGATAAAAAATGCACCTGTGTATGGCAATTGCCTAAATTCTGAAATAGAAAGCTTTGTTGACAAGTACATTTCGTGCAACTCATCATTGCTTGATACAAATCTCATCAAAATGCAAACACACCATCATACAAAGACCTACAGAAAATACAGAAACTCAAGCTACAGATTTAGTTTTCCGTTACCTCCCATGAACAAAACAACAATTTTAGAGCCATTGCCCATGCCCCATCCTGCAATTAAGGACAGAGCAAGAATATTTTTCAAGCGCTTGGAAAACAAACACTACACAAAAGAGGTTTCATTTCAAAATTTCTTGGACGAATTGGAAATGAATGAAATTGATTACATTGCAATGCTCCGATCAACATTGACACGCAAAATAGTCATGCTAAAAAGAGAACCAGCTGATATTTGGATAAATTCCTTTGCAAAAAAAGTACCAAGCCTTTGGTATGCAAATACAGACACAGTTTATTTTAGACGCATATGCTGCTGCATCTTACTATAGTTCATATATGACAAAACAAGATAGAACATTGTCTCTTACATTTCGGCAATTGCGGCAACAGTGCACTCATGCTTATGATGGCAAAATACAGTTCATACGGAAACTTGGCAATGCATTGCTAAACTACCAACAAATTTCTAGCTGTCAAGCTGCTCATATTTTTCTCTCATTACCATTGTGTAGATGCTCAAGGAAGACGGTTTTCATCAATACTGCACCACTAGAAAATAGAGTATTCATGTTAAAAATCCCAAAACTATTAGCAAAGGAGCCAAATGATTCTGAAAATATCATGTGTTCATCTGTAATAGAAAAATACACACAGCGGCCAAAAGCTCTTGACAACTTGTCACTAGTTGAATACGTTGCCTTTTATTCAGGGAGCTCAACAAGGCTCCAAAAGAGAGCAACTTCGCAGATCATTCGCTATGTAAGATATAATCCGCACATTGACCCTGAGAATTATTACAGAGAGAAACTCATGTTATATGTGCCTTTTAGAACAAGTGAGCAAACCTTGCTTGCTGGATATGAAACATGGAGTGCAGTGTTCAATGCTAAAAAATCACAAATTGCAGCAATCGAAAAATTGTTCACTGCACAAATTGCTCCTACATGGGGTGACATTGATGAAGCTGCTATGACAGTTGACAACGATATGCACCCAACAATTGACCTTGCAAATGAAATTGAAAAACGCAAATTAAAAAATGGCATAGAAAAATACGACATCATGAGCGACCTAAACCTTATGAAAAGTAGAAAGGTCACAGACTCAATCTCTAAGAAAATGTTTTTAGAGATAGCACACCCATTGCTCCTAAGCAACAAGGAATACTTCAATTTACGAAGACAATTGAACAAAGAACAACAATCGGTACTAAAGGATGTACTAATGTCAAAAAGACTAGTTCCCAATAAACCTTTCTACTTGTTCTTGACAGGTGGAGCAGGCACTGGAAAAACGTTCACAAGTAAAGCCATTTTCGAGGCAATGATCCGATTCTACGATAAACAGCTAGACAGTGACCCCCTCAAACCAAAAGGCATTGTTGTTGCTTCAACAAGGAAAGCATCATTTAACGCAGGTGGCACCACTGCACATTCAATCTTTCATCTACCATGCAATTCTTCAAAGATGTTACCGCTAGATTCAAACACATCTGACACGTTAAGCAAAAAGTTTGAGCAGTTGCAAATTCTTCTGATTGATGAAGTCTCTTTGATTGGCTCGAAAATGCTTCACAACATTGATAGAAGACTTCGTCAAATCAAACATACACCAACAAAACCTTTTGGAAATATAGACATCATATTCTGTGGAGACTTCTACCAAGCACAACCTATATGCGATACTTGGATATTCAAGGAACCAACAATAGACAAAGAGAAAATGCCATACACGTTTTGGGTTGACAATGTCAAATGCTTTGAATTGCGCAGCGTGATTAGACAATCAGATCAACATTTCATTTATGTACTTAATCGGGCAAGAACTTCTCAGCAAACTAGTGAAGACATCAACTACTTGAATGCAATCTGCTACAAGACACCCCCCAATGATCCACGATTTCCATACTTGTTTCATAGAAATTATGCAGTTGATGAGCACAACAGAAAAATGCTAGACTACTTACCCACAAAGCTCTTCGTTCTAGAAGCAGTGGAAAAACAAGATACAACCATTGATAGCATCCAATTTCACTTGGACAAGTCATTCTTGCCTGCAACAATTTTTCTCAAACAAGACATTTTAGTTGAATTGATAGCTAGTAACCTTGACACACAAGATGGCCTTGTCAATGGTGCAGATGGCATTTTTAAAACATATACAACTGACCAACAAGACATTGTGTGGATTCAATTCAATGACCCTGCTTTTGGAAAATCCCGTAGTCAAAGAATGCAACATCTATACACAAATTGTATTTTGCCTTCATGGACACCCATAACAAGAATCACTAGAAAAGTTAGAACAACTATGAAAATAGTCACAAGAACACAATTCCCTTTGCAGCTTGCCTGTGCACGAACTATTCATAGAGCACAAGGTCTCACAATGGACACACTGGCTTTTGATCCCTCTAAAGTGTACCAACATGGTCTTGTTTACACTGCTTTATCACGTGTAAGGAACATCGAGTCATTGTACCTCATACATAAATTGCAGGAACAAAATTTCAAGGTTTCAGAAAAAGTAAATAATGAGATGCAACACCTCACGACGTTGGCAGAATGGAAACTACAACACAGTCTTGCACCTGTCTATTCAAGCCACTTCAGCCTATGTTCTTTGAATACACGTAGCTTTGCATTGCATGCCCAAGAAATAGCCCATGACTATGACTTGCTGGAAGCAACTGTTCTTTGTTTCCAAGAAACAAGAGACGATGCCCTCGACCATGTCAATTTCCTTAACGAAACATGCAACTGCTATACTACATTCAGTATTCATGGTCTACTAACATGTTGCAAGAAAACAATTTCAATCCAAACTATCCAGACATTTGCAACAAATTATATAGAATCAATAACCATTGACCTGTTGCATCTAGGCACCACTCTACATATCACAAATTTGTACTTGACACCAAACACACACATTCATGATTTATTCAGCCTAATAGAAAACATTCTCAGCTCATTGCCACCAACCTCCAAATTGATTGTTGCTGGGGACTTTAACATTGACATGCTACAATCCACAAAGACACAAGCACTCCTCCTTGAATTTATGCAACAACACAAGCTGTCACTACTTGTTGACAAGCCAACGACACATGCAAGCAGTCTATTGGACCACTTTTGGATACACAACATCGAAAGTGTTGTCAACTTCACTATACTAGATACATATTGGACAGACCACTTTGTAATATCTCTTCATTTCCAGCTGTAGTCAAAACATGCTTAATTTTGTCAAACAAAGTGTGCCCCTTTTACAAAATTGATTCCAGAATACCAAGAATGGTACAATTGATAAAGAACAGTTCTCACTTTGCATTTGTAATTTGTAATTTTATTTTGATACTCTGAAGATTGAAGACCAATGCAAATTAAAGCTGATGCACAAATAGCTATTCTCAACTGTACAAGAAGATTAGACCATCCTGAATGTGGTGAGCATATAGAAATCTTGCCTCTTCAATTAATGATGATTATGATAGATACAATCAAGAAACATAGTTGGGGAATTGAAACAATGCAGTGGATTCTTAGGATCAGAAACTCAGCCATATATCCCATGAACTGTGTAAGTTTTGTTTGTGGTTAATTATGTATTCTAGCAATGATCCGAGTGCTATGGTTATAGGTAGTAACCCAGCCTAATTCATTCCAATTTTGAAATGCTATTATACTATGCATTTAATCTGATATGATGTAATTCACAACTGACTATCCTGACTTATGCTTCCCTAATTAGTTATGGTCTATCAATACAATTAATGATTTAGACAGGACTCAACATAAATGACTATCAAAATCATCTCACAGAATCACCTTTAATAAACATATCAAACAAGTTTTTGCATGTTACTTATGAATGTTCAAGGATACATAAGGTTTTCCCAATATGGAAATGGTTCTTTTGAACTCAGCCTAATTAGGAAATTATGTTTTAACCAAATTCCCTTGCTTCGATGTGGACAAATAGTAATGCAGATGCTAAATGTCTCTACTTTCTTTTATGTTTTGCATTCATGCACATGAGGGCAGTTGCAGAGTCGTCGAGACAGTTTTTCTGTTGTTGAACATTTTGCCATTACTGCAGAAAGACATCCACAGTTATCTTCCTTAGGTTAGCTTGAACTTTCGTTTGTGTTGATGATACTTAATAAATAGTTTCACATTAAATACATGAATATCATACGTTATTGATGGCGGTTGACTGCACATATGTTGTTTAACACTGCCTACCTCTCCTTCCTTGGAGGAGAGACACACTGTTAGTGATGAATGTTTGAATATTATGTAACTTATTAATTTTCCAAATGCTTAATCATTGCGAGATTTGATACCATATTTTTAATATTGATATGGAAACTCATCTTCTCAAAATTTTGTGGCCCCTTCCATCAATTCCTAAATAGCTTCATGTTTCCCCTGCACCGACAACACTTTCTTCATTGAAAAAATGCTTATGTACTTAGATCAATTCTCTATATATGTTGTTTGATTACGCTAAAAGGTTAAACAGTAGGAGATAATTCAGTATCAAACAAAACCTGGCATAGCTCTTGAGCTCTGCTTTCTTTTGCCAAAATCTATCCACTTCTTGACAAGCCTGCTTTGAGAAAGCATAGGCCATGTGACTCTTAATGATTTCTGTTTAAACCTTCAAATAACAAAATCTATTTTTCTACTTTAAATTGGGCACTCAACAACAATTATATGAGCATCAAAAATTAGCTTTTCTCTTTTATCCAAGTCTATTCGAAATTTGAATATTCTTCTACTCTGATACAGAATTTTGACACAAGTTTACACAATATGTTTGATTTTGATATTCCACATTTAAATGGTTCTCTAAATGCAGATTTTTTAATTTCATCAAGGCTTGCACTATTGACAAGAAAACTGTGTTGCTACTCCAATCAAATTCACATAACATAAACCTCAGTTTAACAAGTTTGAAAATTCATGTACTTAGACCCTAGGACAATATTGAATAAAGGGGTTGGGCTAGACATCTGATACCCCATAGTATAATAGTATAATAGTATCTGGCAGTTGTGAATGTATAGACATCTAGCAGTTATTTTCAATATTGTTATTCAAAATGAAAGTAAAACAACTGCCAAATGTCTATACATAAAATGTCAGTCCAATCTGCGTTTAAAAACTGTAGGACATATAGATGAAGTCAACTTTTAGTATACCTATTTTTCATTTATTTTCTAAGTGATAAGCTCTTTTAAGTGTTCTAATAATTTGCATTGGCTTCTACCTCTATGTTACAGCTCTCTTTTTTGCATTGGCTATATAGACTCAAGACTACGGCAACACGACCCTCTTCAAACTGGTAAATGTCTTACGCTTGACACCAACAAGCTTGAAAACTAGTTTACTTGCTACCAATGTTTTTCATTCAATTTGTTTTGTTCCATTCATTGGCAGAGATCTGCTATTGCATGCCCTGTACGAGCATTTGGAAAACAACAATCCCGTTTGCTAGACACCATAAGATGGATCATTCAATGGTGCCAGAAAACCTGCCATCGAACAAGCAAAAGATGGATGACAATATGTACTCACATTCTTAATATGCTTTTGCCTTGTCTTAGAATTATGCATTTCACATTAATCCTCACTAGCAACTCCTACTAACACTTGTCCATCAGTGATGTAGACACCTCTGCCAGTGACACTGCTTGCTCAAACGAGATTCAAGAACAAGGTCACAGCCATATAGCCACCCCTCGAAATGATGCTGCTCGTTCATGTCAGAGCCAACAACAAAAGAGGCAAGTATTTAAAAACATTCATGCCATATGTAACTTCATTTTTACCAGTGTCAGTTGCTTATTCTATTTCTATGATTGCTGCTATTGCAATTTATAGGATGAAGACAGAACCCGTTCAGCCATCAAGCATACTTGATATTTGTACAAAACAATCCATCAGTGATGTAGACACCTCTGCCAGTGACGCTGCTTGCTCAAACGAGATTCAAGAACAAGGTCACAGCCATATAGCCACCCCTCGAAATGATGCTGCTCGTTCATGTTAGAGCCAACAACAAAAGAGGCAAGTATTTAAAAACATTCATGCCATATGTAACTTCATTTTTACCAGTGTCAGTTGCTTATTCTATTTCTATGATTGCTGCTATTGCAATTTACAGGATGAAGATAGAACCCGTTCAGCCATCAAGCATACTTGATATTTGTACAAAACAATCCATCAATGATGTAGACACCTCTGCCAGTGACGTTGCTTGCTCAAATGAGATTCAAGAACAAGGTCACAGCCATATAGCCACCCCTCGAAATGATGCTGCTCGTTCATGTCAGAGCCAACAACAAAAAAGGCAAGTATTTAAAAACATTCATGCCATATGTAACTTCATTTTTACCAGTGTCAGTTGCTTATTCTATTTCTATGATTGCTGCTATTGCAATTTATAGGATGGAGACAGAACCCGTTCAGCCATCAAGCATACTTGATATTTGTACAAAACAATCGGTTGTAGCCTTTGAAGGTGATGTCCTGGTCATCTATGGCCCTGCTGCTACCAACAACCCTCCAACCCAGCCAAAAGTACCAATTCTACATCTTGACTTGGTCAATAGCTATGGCCAAATGACAATAACAGCAAACATTAACAACAGATTGATTGACATATTCTTGCCAAATCTATCGCCTGGTACAAGTATTCGAATCACAAACTTTGTGATTAAAAAAAAATCAAAATATGACAGAGGAGATGTTGATTACTGTCTCCAGTTCACTAGTAAAACCACCATGCAAACCATTCCTAAAGTCTGCAAAGAGCGTAGACTAATACCTGACACAACCATCTCAGAGCTGATTAAATCAAAAGATAGCTATCCAATTGGATCAGTTGCTGCTATTGTTACTGCTCACTATCAAATGCCAACGCAACATGAACTACACATCAGAGATGGAGACATGCACAATGACTTAGCTACTGTAAGATATTATGCAATAATCTTAAACCTCACCCTAAATCCTTTTCATCATGCGTATTGTTGGCCATGACAACTAACTAAATTGTTCACTTTACAGATTATAGTACCTAGCAGCTTTACAACACCCTATGCAAAAGTGCGAATGTTATTGGCATCAGCAACAAAGCCACTGGTACTGTTCAAAAACATTGTTCACAGCGGACACATAGGCTCAACACTCATGCAAACAACACAGTCCACGTTCATTGACGAGCTGAATGACCTATGTACTAAAGCTTTCTTGGGGAAATTGGTTTCTACCAGCACACAGGTATCTAGCCTCACAAAATTATACACTTATCTTCAAAAGATTTAGATTATTTTAGACACAATGCAATCTATACTAGTTCCTAGAGCAACTTTGTACCTTACTGATCTAACTTTTCTTAGCCTAGAGATCTCAACAGTGAACAACTATTATTACTAGACACTTATATTTTATACTTCTCCATTACTTTTGTTCACTTATATTTTATACTTATCCATTACTTTTGTTCCATCCAGACATTGCTATGCCTTCTAATGAAATCTGCATTGCCATT